>CANXYC010414952.1:0-11423 GCA_948193065.1 Aleurites moluccanus | reverse complement strand
AGAGAAGATCGGGCTTCTTGACTTATTTACTCCAAGAAGCTTCATTGTAATAATTCTTTTGAGATATTTTGTATATTTATTAATGGTATTATGATACAATATGTATTGGAGTATACTCTAGAGCTTCGTAGTTAGTCTTTTAAGGATATTAGAATATTTTGATGTATGATTGTTACCTTTTTAAGTACTCTTGTTCCTCAGTGATGTGATATGTCTCTTTTGATCAGTAAGGAACAAGAGAAAGATGTGAAATGATAATAGAAAGATATAACTGATTTTGATTATATGTATGAACATGATAGATGTATGGTAGAATATGATGTTGCGATTTATTTGATGTTGATGAGATCTATGATTTGTGAGTTCTACGGGTTTATAGTGGCCTTAAGCCTACCCTTGTCCTAGGACAGTCGCACCACTGGAGTTGGAGTGTGACAGTTCAAATCTAGTTAAGTTGTATTATTAAGTATGAAATGATACAACTGCTTAGGACAGAACATCCAAATGGAGATAAATTATCTCATCAAATGTGCAATGAGATAATTCGCCCAAAAGGATATATCATTAAATGTGAAATGATATATTAACAACTGTAAGTATCAAAACATTATCAAGTGGAGATTCGAAAATTCAAAATAACATAGATGTAGGTTAATACTTGTCTCATACAGTTTTTAACCCCATTTCCCCCACAATTTTGAATATTCCATCTTTGTTCAAACCTTTTGTGAGTATATCTGCAATATTATCCTTCAATCACACATCAACCAAAGTGATAATACCTTGTTTTATAAGATAATTCAGCGTTATATGTCTCAGCCTAATATGCCTCTTCTTACCATTAAAGAGTGAGTTTTTCACTATTGAAACTGTAGCTTGATTATCACAGAACAAACTTAAAGAATTAATCTTTAGACAAGTCAATGGAATATCTAGGATTAGATCTCTCATCCATTCTGCTTCTTCTCCTGCCGAAGCTAGAGCTGATAGTTCTGATTCCATATACGAGAAAGCAATATAAGTCTGTCTTTGGATTTCCATGACATAGCTACTCCACCTAGTGTAAAAACATAAGTACTAGTAGATTTACTATCTCCAAATTCTGAGCACCATGATACATCATAAAAATCTTCCAAGATAGGAGGATGACCATTATAGTATAGAGCATAATTTAGAGTACCCTTAAGATATCTCATTAGTCTCGTTAAGGCATTTCAATACTCTTGACTAGGATTACTAGTGAAACGACTCATCATGCAAACTGTAAAGGCTATGTCTAGTCTAGTGCAAGTCATTGCATGTATAAGACTACTAATCAGTTTTGAATAATCCAACTGACTCACACTAGCTTCTTCATTAGGGCTTAGTATTTTAGTAGGATCATATAGTGTCTCGGCCACTTTGCACTCACTGTATCCCCATTTAAAAATTAGAACAAGAAAACTTGAATCCAAAAATTAGAAAACCTAATGCTTCAAGATTGTTAGGATTTTAGGTCAAGCAATATGTGATTGCTTGAAGCATTACACTCAAGGTATTTAATTTGGAATACCTAGCATGTTGCCCCTAACTAGTATATATATAGGTTTACATTAGAATTAAACCAGTTAATGGGCTCTTGTCCATTAGACCCACTACAAAAGTCCATTATCTATTAAAACTTATATTAAAATATATATTAGAATTATTTAATATACCCAACAATAATCTCAATACCATACTCACTCTTATTACATATACACATAAGACTATAAAAGTTAAAATTAACTCTCATAATAATAAAACTCTATTAAAATACTAAATAAACTATTTTAAAAATTTAATAAGGTTTCCAATAAAAGTTAGTTAATATTTATAATTTATTATTAGCCTTTTAAATGTACGAATCGTAAAATTTAATATTTCTATTTAACTTAAATAAGTGAAAAAAATTGATAATATACATATGGTTTATTTGGTACATTTTGTAATAAGTAAAATAAGATTCTAAAATTTTAAAGATCTATTTCGAAGTTTATGTTTAGATAAATAAATTTTTTTTTATTTATTAGATTAATAATTATTCTTAAAAATAAAAATATATATCATTTCAATAAAAATTAAAATCATTTGAATTATTTAAAATAATAAATAAAAAACTTTAAATTATTTGTGTACCAAAGCAAAAATTGAAATTCTATTCTTAGAAATAAGATTTTATTTCTAATTTTAAGGTGTATCAAACAGATTTATAATTTATTATTATTATAGTAATTATAAAGAGAAAATGTATATCAAATTAATTATTTAAACAATTGAAATCGCATGAATAGTATTAATTTTAGTATCTTTATTTTAATTTTTAATTATTCATTTTAATGAATAGAATGAAATTTTTAATAATGAAATATTTTTTATTTTATTTTATTTTTAAAATAAAAAATAAGGATTTTGAGTAACTGTCACGTCCCAAAAATGAAATATGACGGTCCTATAGTGTGAGACCCGCCTACACTACCAACACCCGTAGAACCCTACTATGAACTCATCAACTACCAATTCTCATATGTCAATCCCAACACAAATTCAACACATATTCCTCATATCACAATACAACATCAAACATTTAATTATATAATCCATAACTTGTTAATTAATTAATTTACAATATTTATTTACATAATGAATATATAAACTACTAACTAATCTAATTTAACCATGGAGCTACTAAAGATCACAAAATAATAACGTATAAAATAATTACATGGTCAAAGAAACATAGTTCCTCTGTTGAAGAAGGAAGTCTTAAGAACTGTTATCGATTACTCCTGACCTGAAAACATTAAACCACTAAAAATGTGAGTTTTACAACTCAGTGAACTATAAATATACTATTATACAATAAGGTTAGGTAATGATAGGATAATCTACCAAATGCTTACATACAAGGTAATAGGTAATAAATGAACAATTAATGAAAATAAGGTTACATAAATCAAAGAATATGCTTAATGAATAGGAAATAAAACATAATAGATATAAGGTCTTGTACTCATGAAAATCTCATTATCTACTTTTTAAGTAGTTTAAGCTCGTGAAAGGATATAAGACTGTTCAACCTTATGGCTAGGATTTAACCCTTTCTAATTAAAGTTAATAAATTAATCAATGTGCACATTATCGATGGTTTTCACCCACTACCTCATCGGAAGGTAATTCTGTCATGTCACTAAATAATCAATACAATAGTGGTTATGGATATAATTGGGATCAAATTCAATGTCAATATTATAAGAAAAATCATACAAAATTGATAAATTCTTCAACAAATAAATTTGGTAACTATAAAGTATATTAACAATAATACTATAATAATCAATAAGGAATTTCACATAAAATGAATTCAATTTCAAATGATTAGACTGGGTTTATGTTTCATATGTACCAATGTATCATTTGACAATAAATTCAAGATTAAACATTTGGTAAATAAAAATTTGATTTATTTGAGACATCTAATCAAACATATGGTGGACATAACTTTGGATTCATATAGATAAGGCTTGGAGACAATTTCAAATAAATCAAAGTAACACATATCAAGCTCACAATGTAAGGAAATATTAGACAATTCAATTCAAGTAAAAATCAAGAAGAATGGTCACTAAATTAACATGAAAATTGAACAAAAAATCAAGGGAATTGACTTATGAAATTTCGGCCAACAAAGAATCCAAAGGGGAAAAATTCTAAAATTTAAGCAAGCTAATTTTTTTGCATAATAGTATAAGTATAACTCACCTTAATTGTATTTGAAGCAAAAACACCTTAAAAACTTCAAAATTCACCTAAGAGCAATTTGTTCTTCACCGCTTTCAAGTTCCTTTGATTCTACAATATTCAATTCACATAATTTTAGTTTTAATTTAGCTTGAATATTTATAATTTAAACTTATTTTGAATTAAACTCAACTCTTTAAAATTTTGAATTTTGACATAAACTCTAATCCTATGATTTTTCTATCTACAGCTTAATACATGCTTCTATTTACTTGATTAAACATTTATATTCATCATCCAAATTATTTTGAATGAAATATAAGCAAGTTTAGATTAATTATCTCAAATTCTTCAATTTTCCAACTTGGTTCTCCTTTAAAAATTTTATTTTTTCCTTAGATTTTTTGTGAGAATTCTTGTAGTTTTTAAGTATTTAGACTTAATTTAAGGGATAAAATTAATTAGGTTTAAGTTTAGATGAGATTTAAATGGGATAATTTTGGAGGAAGAAGAAGAAAATGGAAGTGGAAGAAACAAATAATAGTTGGGCCACCATGAGAAAAAGAAGAGGAAAATTTGGTCAAAAATAGAATTCTCTATAATTATTTGGATATTTATGAATTTTTGATATTTATTATTTAGCTCCTCAATTTTCTTTATTTATAAATTTCTCCCAAAAGTTTAATATTTATACTTCGATCCCAAAATTCATTTTAGATACTATTAATTTTTATAATTTATTTATCATGTAAATTTTTAGGTCTCATAATTAATTTAGTGAAATTTTGTGTTAAATTAGATATTTTAGGTATAAAATTTAAAATTTAAGTACTAAACTGTTATTTTACTTATAACTGTCTATTTTTAGTATTAGATTATTATTTTATATCTAACTGTCTAATTAAATACTATAAAATCAACTATATTAATTATATGATCTTATTTAAAAATACTAAAAAATTCAGGGTGTTACAGTAACTATGATATTTATATTCATAAAAAGAAATATTCTTCCATTAAGTAATTGATATTTTTTTATTATTATTATTCTTTTAAATAATCAACCTTTTGAGAATTATTATCAAGGGTTAATAGAAGGAAAAAGGAAAATTAAAACCCAACAGCTAACACACCTACAAGATTAAATTTGAGGATATTACATCATATATATATATAAATATTTTATTTCATTTTTATTATTTTTTTATTTCAAAAATAAGATTTTTGATATACATTTGATATATATCATATTTTTTATAATTTTTTATTAGGTATATAATATTTTTAAAAAAATATTTTTACAATAATAAGAATAAATTATTTTTTTTGATATTTTTATTAAAATTCCATTAAATTTTGATAAAAAAGAAGCTTGTTGGACTAGGCCCAGTGTGTTTGGATTTTAAGTTAGCCCATTAATAAAGTCAGGGTATATTTGATTTAACAGTGACGATTAGCTTTTAAGGATTGATAGTCAGCAAGTAAATAGCCAGTGGTTGGCGATTAGCAATTATTGGATTAACCACTAACAATTAAAAATTTTAGTTTTGGACGTTTTAATTATAATTTTAAATTGCTAATCAGTAGATTTTAAAACACTACTCTAAATATCAAATTTATCATAGTTGTTAAAATCGAATCGAATCAGTTGATTTAATAAAAAAGTTAGGAATTAAATTAAGGATTGATTCGGTCAGTTTCTAAAAATCAGGAATTAAATTAAAGATTGATTCGGTCAGTTTCTTAAAATTAATTTTCAAAAAATAATTAAAAAATTAGTGAATCAATCGAATCGAGCTAATTTTTTTTATTTGAGCGGGTCAATTTTTTTTTTAATTTTTTTAATTTTTGATCAAAAATAATAAATATGAAATTATATTTATTTTCATCATATATATAATAAATGTCAAATTATATATATATGTATATATATTGATTTTTTTTTATTTAATCGATTCAATTCCAGTCGAACCTATAATTCTCTGCTTTTATCAATTCTTTAATTGATCCGATTTTAAAAATATTAAAATTTATCACACACTTCTTACTAGCAGTTAGAAATTCAAACCTCAAATATTAGTTCTCAATCACTAATCCAAACAAAACAATCACTGAGTTAATTCTATCACAGTTTCATATTCTAACATCTTATGCAAGGATTAAATTTGACATCCTCTTTGGTTAATTGCATGGATGGTAATGTGTCGGCTTTGGATGGAATATTGCAAAATTTCAATCCAATCCATTTAAAATAACTCGCTTTGTCATTCGATTCTGTTTTGGGACGAGACGAAACTAGATGGATAATATATATATATATATATATATATATATTTCACATTTTATATAATATAATTTATGTTTTAAATAAAAATAATTATAAATTAAATATAAATATAATATTAAATAATAAAAATATATATAATATATATAATCGAATCGAATTTTGATAATAATTATCATTATTCGAATCTAATTCGAATTCGGTTGAAATTTAAAATAAAAAATTTATCTCATATTTATTAATCGGACAGGTATACTAGTCCTATTCGAAGTGGGACCGAACGAGTACCCCCATGGAGCCAACAAAATTATCATCCGTTGTTAATTGAAATCAAATTGGCTTCATGCACATATTCCTTTTATTGTGGTTAATTGAACTCTTTATTGGGATTTAAACATCTATCAGAACCCAATTAATAAAAATAAAATAGAAAAGTACAATATAAAACCATTGCCTAAAAATGATTTACATATATAAAATAGAAAAGTACAATATAAAATCATTGCCGACAAAATAGTTTATATATTTTTTGCATATGATATCTTGGCATTGGTGTGGCAGTGGCAGTTTCTGAATGAAGGTAGCAAGGGCTGCCTGAGGACATTGAATGCTAAAAACTTGCAACACAGCCCATTGATTTTTTAAGAAACCAGCTCAGGGACATTTTGTCGAATACCATATGAGCACAATGAATTAGAGCAAGCAGACACCAAAATTTGCCGTATAGAACACAACCCAATTATACATAGTATTGAAGCATTTTGTGTGCATAGCCTGAGGAATCACAGACTGTACAAATTTCAGTTTTCTTCATGTGTATTTCATATGCTATATATCAGTTTTATTAATATTTTTATACAAAGAAGGAAGAGAGAGTTTTGTATATATATATATATATAATAAATTAATAATTGACCAAAATTACTAGTCTAATGACAATAAAAAAAATAAAGTATATATCAAGGTCATTTTCAAGTTAATATAAATCATTATTACTTAATTTGCAATATTGGTGTTCAGAAAATTTATATAAACTTGCCTTTAGAATTTAAACCCTAATAAAACTTTAAGTTAATTTTTTTAGTTGAATTCGCTTGATATTTGATAGTTACTTATTTTAATTAATTTAAATTTAAATCAGGTGAGACTTATAAAAGGATAAACTCTTTTAAAATATATTTTTTTATTTATAAAATTCGAACTCGAAATATTATTTAAAAAAATAAATTTCTTATTACTTAAATTAATAAACGTTAATTTTTTTTTAAAAGAACTCAACACGTTGTGAATTATGTTATCCAAAATATATTATCTTTAAAGTGTAAATTGATTATTCATATCATTTTATTACTAAGGTGTGGATTAATATTAAACAAGAGTCAAGTATCTTATGTCTTATTATTGACAAAAAAAAAATATTCAAACCCTACCTTTTGAGAAGGAAACACAATCACTTTCTATTTGACTAGGAAATGCACCATGTGATTTTTAATTATATAAAACCCATCACATCTTTTTCCCCATTTTAATTAATTAGGGCCCCACAATACATTATTTTTAATTCCACTAAATACTAGAGATATGTACAATTATTTCTTAGGATCCCAATTTAATTTTAAGAATTATAAGGGCATAAATTAACTAAGCTAGCTAATTCACTTGGATTGTAAGTTAAGATAAGCACCGACATTTTTTTTTTTAATTTTGTTTTCACTGAGAATTCAATTTTAATTATATAATTTTAGAGACAATTTCAATATATTACTGAATTAATATGTTAATGCATAACTTTTGTAAATTACACATAAAATTTCATTATTAAGAAAAATAAAAAAAAAATGAAATATTTAAGTTATGACTGACCATACATACAAATGATAGAATAATGTATGGGAGAATTCTAATCTAATATAAAATTGTAAGTATTAAAAAAATCATTAACTTATTAGTAATATTTAATATCGTTGATAGGATATTGAAATTTTGATTATAAATATAAATAAAAATATGTGCTCTTTTCATATTTTAAAGGAACTCAAGAATTTAAATATTTATATCAAACCAATTACAATATCTAAGCTCTCTAAGGCTCCAAAAGGTTTTAAAAACTTTGTTAATAAATAGAATTGAAGAACTTCCATGAAAGAAAAGTTAAGAACTGCTATAAGATAAGATCATACCAACAATGGCAAAACTAAACAAAACGTTAACAACTAATTTAAATTTATATGAATTTATGTAATAAAAAAGAACATCCAAATGGAGAGAATCATTGTTGATCCATGAAAAAAAGGCTTGCTGACAGAGATAATAGAGAGGACTAATAGAATGAGTTGTGTATTATATTGGGTGTTTAATACAAAGGATATATATATATATATATATATATATATATATATATATATCAATGTAGACAAGAAAATATAATATGATTATAGGCAATAATGAAGGCTATAACTAAGGGTAAATATATACATCAACATCCCCTTCAAACTAAAAGTAGTAAGGAAGCAGGCATCTAAAGTTTGTTAACAAGATCATGAAAGATTTAGGTGGATGAGTTTTAGTAAAAATATTTGCAGCATGGTCAAGAAAAGAGATCGAAATGAGAATGAGCTGGATGATACCTTAGAGGACATGATGTCACATAAAATGATAATCATTCTCGATATGTTTAGTACACTCATGAAAAACATCATTGTGAGCAATTTATATAGCATTGCTATGTCACAATATAAGAAAGAAGGATATAAGTGCTCAATACCCATATCATGAAGTAATTATCAAAGCCAGATCAGTTTAGAGACAGTGTTAATAAGCGCTATTCAGCTTCAATACTAAATCATGAGACTACAATTTGGTTTTTTACTTTACCAAGAGATGAAAGAATCATCAAGAAATAAGCATTAGCATGCTGTAGAATATCGATAAGTAGGATCCCCAGCCCAATCAGCATAAGAATAAGCCTTTAAGTTTAGCGAGGATGAACTGAAAAAATATAAACCATGGAAGAGAATACCTGTAACATAGAGAAGAATATGAAGTACAATAATAAAGTGAGTAGTATGAAGAGCAAGTATAATTGACTGACAAAATGAATTGCATAAGCAATATTTGAATAAGTAACAATGCAATACACAACACTGCTATCAACTGATGATAAAGAGTGCCATCACTAAGGAAATTGCCATCAGTAGTAAAAAAAAAATGAGCATTTGACTTAATGGGAGTACTGGTGATTTTTTTATCTGTGAGATTGGCACGCGAAATAAGATTTATAGCATATTTTACTTGAAATAAATAATAGCATAATGAGTCAGACGATACCTCAAAACCAAGAAAATAACTAAGATGTCCAAGATTTTTCATTTCAAACAGCCTGCTAAGGAACAACTTAAGATCTTTGATGTCCTGCAAATCAATGTCAATTATTATTATGTCATCCACATAAAGAACCAAGAGCATATAATCTCTACTGGTCCATCAAATGAGTAAGGCTTGATAATAAGGACTGGACTGAAAATTTATTTGTCCAATAGTAGCACTAAACTTAGCAAACCTAGCTCAAGGAGTTTGTTTTAAGCCATATAGAGCTTTTCGAAGGTGACAAACCTTATTTGAAGGATGAGTACAACTAGGAGGAAGTTGCATATAAACCTCTTCAGAAAGATCACTATTAAAGAAGGTATTTTTCACATCCATCTAAAATAATTGCCAACATTTGACAATAGTAACGGAGAGAAGATAGTGAATAAAAGTTATACAAGCCATATGAGCAAAAATTTCTTCATAATCAATTTCATACTCCTGTGTGAAACCAAGTTTAGCCTTGTAATGCCTTACTGAATCATCTGCCTAAGTCTTAATTTTGTAGACCTATTTACATCTAACAACAGACTTGTTTATAGTTAAATTAACCAAATCTCAAGTATGAGTTTTTGTAAAAGCCTAAAGTTCTTCTATTTTAGCTTTCTACCAAAGAAGGTCAGTACTAGCCTCACAATAGGTCTTATAAGGTTCATATAAGGAAACAATAGCAAAATAATAATAATAATCACGCAAAGTAACATTGGAGAAAAGGGAATCAAATGGTGATGAAGGAGCAACGAGATCCATAAATTATAAAGAGTCATCAAGAGTAGGCAAAGGTGGACCAAAGCTATTTAAGATAGTCTATCCTACCAAAAAATCATTAGGAAAATAATAGAATGAACTGTTAGGGAAAAAGAAAGGAACAAACTAAACTCTGGAGGATGATAGAGTAGAAAACAGCTTATGATCCCAAAATGTGACATGATAAGAAATCTAAAGACACTAAGAAAGTGAATCCCAACATCGACAATCCTTATGCTCAATACCATATCCTAAGAAACAACATAACCTAGCCCTAGATGCTAGTTTTGTGTATTCATGTGGCTGGACATGAATAAAACATGCACTACCAAATACACAGAGAGAACGATAATTAGGTGTATGACCATATGAGCTTTCATAAGGAGAAATACTACCAATGGTTGAAGTTGGAACTTGACTAATAGTGTAGACAATAGTGAGAGCAACTCTCCCTCCCCTTCCCCACACCCCCTCCCAAAAAAAAAAGGACTCAATACACGAGAAGGATAAGAGAAGAGCTCTAACAATACCCAATATATGCCTATGTTTGCGTTCTGGCCACCATTTTGTTGAGATGTACAAAGAGAGTTTAGGAACCAAAAAAAAAAGTTTCAAGTAAGGACAAATGAGAAGTAAAAATAATGTTAATATTATTAATATGTAAAGCAGAACTATCAGCAGTATGAATAATAGGGGGGAAGCAATAGGAATACTCAGGGAAGAAAATAAGGAGGAGTCAAAAGTCATGTGATTGCAACAAGCATAATAAAAGAACCCTGAGGAAAAAATACCTAGGATAATGGAAAAAACATATGAGGTAGGGATACCAGAATCATGTAGGAGGGCCCAAATATCTATCACACCCCAACTCTAGTGGTGCGACGGTCCTAGGGCAAGGGTAGGCTTAAGGCCACCATAAACCCGTAGAACTCACATATCACTATTCTCATAAATGCCAAGAATATAACATCATATAATTTCCATATTCATACATAATCAAGGGGATTCAATTGCATCCTTCTATATCATTACATATCTTTCTCTTGTTCCTTAATGATCTAAAGAAGACCTCTCTTATCAAAGAGGAACAAGAGTATACAAAGGATAACATTCATACATCAACATTCTATCATTCCCAAAAGCTAACTACGGAGCTCTAGAATGTACTCCAATACACATGATATCATAATATCATTAATAAGTATGCAAAACATCTCAAAAGAATAATTACAATGAAGCTTCTTCGAGAAAATAAGTCAAGAAGCTT
>CANXYC010414951.1:0-11106 GCA_948193065.1 Aleurites moluccanus | reverse complement strand
TATATATATATATATATATATATATATATATATATATATATATATATATATCTATATATATATATATATATATGTATATATATATATATATATGTATGTATGTCTATTTCTTTCATGTTGCATGTTCATATCTTACTGAGTTGAAGGTCACTCCTCTTCTATGGATTTCAGGTGATAGTGTAGCTCGTGAGGGAGCTAGTAGAGAAGATCAAGCTTCTTGGCTTATTCTTCCAAGAAGCCCATTGTAATCATTTTGATATATTTATGTATATTCATTGTATGGTATTACAGTATGTATTGGGGGCATACTCTAAAGTTCCGTAGTTAGTCATTGGGGATGATAATATTTTGATGTATAATCTGTTACCTTTATGGGTTACCTTTGTTCCTTAGTGATGTGTGATACATCTTTTGATCAGTAAGGACCAAGAGGAAATTATGAAATGATATAACTAAAGAAATGAATTATACTTATATGGATTATAGAAATGAGATTGTATGATATGTATAATTAATATAAATGTGTATGAGATTCAGGATATGTGAGTTCTACGGATTTATAGTGGATTTAAGCCTACCCTTACCTTAGGACCGTCGCACCACTGGAGTTGGGGTGTGACATCAAATATGTCATCATTCTTAATATGTTCAAATCTATGCACATTAAAAGAACTAGTTTCATCAAATATAACATGCATGGACTCTTTAACAACCAAAGTTTTTTTTTTTTAAACTCTAGCAACAACCAAAGTTTTTGTGTTAAAAACTCTATAAGCTTGGTTAGAAGTTTAATAACTCAAAAAAATACCTTCATTCATTTTGGAGTCAAAATTTTTAAGATTATATTTGGTGTATAATATAAAGTATTTGCATCCAAATACTTTCAAATATGAAATTCTTGGTTTTCTCCCATCCATAGCTCATAAGAAGTTTTATTTAAAATTGCTCTTATAAAAAGTCTATTTGAAATGTAACAAACACTATTGACGGTTTCAACCCAAAAGTACTTAGGAAGTGAGTACTCAGTGAGCATAGTTATAGCCATATTAATAAATGTTTTATTTTTCTTTTCTACAACTCCATTTTATTTAGGAGTTCTTAATATAGAAAAGTTATGAAAAATTCTCATTTCATAACAAAATATTTTAAAGTCATAAGCAAGTTAAATAATATAGGTATTATTTATTTTCTATCAAAATTTAATTATAAGTAAAGAAAGATATACCAGTTCATGTTATTTTAGAATAAATTTGTTATTTCTGATTTCATACACAACTAAATAAATCCAATGATATCACTATGTTTATTATTGTATTATATTTTTGACAATAATAAATTCTTTTATTTAATGGTAAAAAAATAAATATGTCTGAAATAAAGTAAGAAATTTAAATTTCATTACACTTTTGCTAATAGATTATATTTCATTGTGAATATATGACCACCTATTACTATTTGATGTATATTTGTTTGATATTTCACAATTTTAAGAAAATAGAGGATTTCTTAAAATAGAGAGAAAAAATAAAAAAAAATTATTCTTTTACTTAGATAAGAATAAAATATTTTTTTCCAACTTTGATTTTGGATATAATTGTAATGAACTTTTCAAATTAGAGAAAAATTGTTTTTTTTTTTTTTTTAAATGAGATATAATTATAAAATGATGTAATGTTGGTGGTAGACTTGTCAGTAAACTTTTTTTTTCTCCATTTTAACTTTTAGATATAATTATAATAACATTTTAAAATTAAAATAAAATTATCTATTTTTTAAAAAAGTAAGATATAATTATAAAAAACCATAAATTTTAGGGTAACTTAGGCATTATAGTTTTGGAGATATTTCTCTTTTCAGTACCATTAAGTCAAATATTTATTATATATAATCATAATTTTGATTGTTCAATTATTTCATGCACACTATTAATGGGAAGATGGATTAAAAAATTCCATTCAATCAATCCTCAGAAAAAAATAAATAAAATGGCGAAAAATAATAAATCAATGGGTAATAAAAGTCAAAAATCCCAAAAGATTTTCCCATCGATTCACTATACTGGGCCATATTGCCTGCCATAGATGCCTATGCACGCTCCTCTATGAGCTGGTTTATACCTTTTTCTTTTCATCTTCCTCTATCAAAGGAATCCAAAGAAAAGAAGAAAGTAGAGACACTAAACTAAAAAGCAAAATAAAGTTTCCACTGTATAGACAGAAGAAGTTTTTACTGAGTTTTTCCCAGCTAATAATAATAATAATCTCCATTCTCTCTCTCTTTCTCAACTTTACTTTCTACTCCTTTATATTCTCACTTTAACTTCACATCTCTCTTCTCTTCTCATCCAAATCTTTACAATCAAGAAATAGAATTGTTGTTTTTGTGTTTATACTTTCCAGAATTAACATGGTTAAATTAGGAGGTGTTATTGTTTGTCTCTTGATTGTTGGTATTGATGTAGTTGCTGGTATTCTTGGGATCCAAGCAGAAATTGATCAAAATAAGGTATTTATATGTAAATGTTTTTAACTTATAATCCATTTTTTATTTTCTTTACCTTTTATATTATTTTCTTTTATATATTTTTGTTAATTTGATTCCGACCTTGAAAATAATTTCAGTATCAATGAAAACGACTGGGAATAGTTGATTGATTCATTATTTATTTATTTTTTAATAATTTTTGTTTAACAGGTTAAGCACTTGAGGCTTTGGATATTTGAGTGTAGAGACCCAAGTGAAGATGCTTTCAAGTTAGGGTTAGCTGCAGCAGGATTATTAGGTTTAGCTCATGTTCTTGCTAATTTGATTGGTGGGTGCATGTGCATTTGTTCCCAAGAAGAGCTTCAAAGAGCTTCCCCTAACAAGCAGCTTTCTGTTGCATGCTTCTTTTTTTCTTGGTATGTAGCAGAGTATTTTTACTTTCTTTCTTTCTTTCTTCATCTTTTATTTTTTATTTTTATTTTAAATAATTTCTTTGTCTCTTATTGAGCCCACTAAGTATGCTAAAGCTTCAATGTGTATAGCCCGTTAATGGGAAATGAAGAATTAAGTAGGATAAAACTTTAGAAATAGCACTTAATAAAAGTTAAAAGGCAAATTAGTAGGATTTTTTTAAATTTATTATCTGTTTTTAAGTTAGCAATTGAAATATATATATATATAGTGTTTTAATATTAAACGTTCAAATATCATTTTGAATAAATGAAAAAAAAAAAATTAAATTAATAATTAAAAATTTGAGCCCTTAAAAACTTTAAAAGGACTAATAAAGTAAGAAATTTAAAATACAAGAGACAAAATGTATATTATATCAAATCTGGAAAGGTTTTTGAAATTTATATACCCAATAATAAAAGAAAAAAAAAATTATTAGAATTTACCATAGATAATGAATATTATTTGAGTAATGTTGCTATTTTCATTTGTCTGATTGAATGAGCAGGATAATACTAGCCGTTGGATTGTCGATGTTGGTGATTGGATCTTTGTCAAATAATAAGTCAAGGGCTTCATGTGGATTTTCACACCATCATTTTCTTTCTATTGGAGGCATTTTGTGCTTTGTTCATGGACTGTTTTGTATCGCATATTACGTTTCTGCCACTGCAGCCCTTAGCGAAGAAGAAAAGTAGTTCTTCTAGACTTACTAGTAACTTTAGTCATCAGTCTCTTTCCTTCCCCCTTTTTACAAGCTAAAGTTCGTAATTAACAGTCAATTATATCTCAAGCTTTGTCTTCTTTAATCTGTGGCATGAGACAACTAATTAATTATATTAATTAATTGCTAATTTTTTTATTAAGTGATTAAATTGGATAAAATAATTTAATGCATCATCCACTAGTGCTAGTGGGCCCTTGCATAAATGATTATATCTATTCATACACTATACAAAAATAGTCTTATTATTATCATTATTTTTAAATTGTACTCAAGTCAGATTTAATTAAAAAATAGATAAATGTTTACAATTTACATTCAATAAAATTAAATTCACAGCGAAGATCGAACATGGGACATTAGTCCCAAGTATTCAAATTTAACCATTAAAATTTGGTATCATTAGCTATAAAAGGAGTCTGATTTGTTTGGTAGATTTGCGTCTTAATTTATATGTCTCATCACATTTAGGCTTTGTTTTTAAGGTATTTTTAAAGTATTTTTATTGGGAAGTGATTCCATATCCAATAAAAATAAAATAGTTTGAGTACTTACAAGTTGATATATATATATTTATAGACTTTAATATGTTATGAATAATAAGTCACATATATAAAAATTTGTGGAATCGAATCGAAACTAAAGAAAAATATCAATCGGTTCATTTATAAGTAAATGTTAACCGGAATTTATCCGATTGCACTTGAGGGCTATCACTTATAAATAAATAGATATTGAACATAATATAAACTAACTGATTTTATGTATGTGAGTTTCAATACTTGTCTAATTATAAGATTACGTTTTTATAGACTTATAAACTTTAATATAAAATCAAAATTTTATACCTAAACGAGTTAGATTAAAAGATTTATATTCAAATTTCTATTATTAGACTGATGATGATACTAGTTCGAATTAAAGTTAAATAAGAGATATCAGTCGATGTATTTGTGAGTGAGTATCAATCGATCTATAGATATTAGGCCACATGCCAGTTTAAATACAATTGGGGAGTGTTGGGAAATATATCCAATATCGAATAAGGCTTAGAACTGATTTCATATTAATATCCATGGATTTGTATACATATGGATTTATAAGTCTTTAAATTATTTTATTATTAATTGATGTGCGATCACTTCCTAATATATCCTTTCAAGTGCAATCGACTTGGTTCATGGCTCAAAGTTATAAATTCGGTTGAGACTTGCTCACAAATGAATTGACTGATATTTATTTTTTAGTTTCAGTCCAGATGTGAAGGCTTAAATATGAATTCCAGAATCCAGCCCGTTTAAATATAAAACTATAATACCACATTAAAGTTTATGTGCTCGTACATAAATTTGTAAGTAAAAAATTATTAAAATTCATTTACACAAAATTAATTGACTTATATTAGGTTAATAACAATTCATTTATATATCCTTTATATATTTTCTACTTGGTCAATGTTCGCATAACTTTCAAAGTAATTCTTAGCATTTTAATTTCTAATAATAGATAATTATTTGGTTAATTTTGTTTAAAAGTAGTTAATAGTCGTTATTCCTTCAAATTTTCCATTCATAAAAATTTAAATTTGTAATTTTTTAGCTATAAATCTTATTTATTTTAACAAATATCGACATTAATAACGAATGCACTTGGTTATTTCAACATCCATATTTTATTGTGCATTTTCACATTGATAATTTAAACTGCCAATAATTCTAAAAGCAAACATGGGGTGCATAATGCAAATTATTGGAGTAGTTTATGTGATAAAGCATGCATATATGCACTAGATACACATAATTAACACTTTTACTTAAACTCTGTTTCAGACTAATTTAAAGGTACCACATATATATAAAAAAAAATGAACACTAAACAATTATGTATAATATAATTCTCAAGATTCCTTCAATAAAAGTAAACAAATATGCAAGTAAGATCATGAAAAGTTCATCAATAAGCTCTAATAGAATTTAGATGAATTTAAAATCTATCCAATTACATCTAAGTAATGCTCAAAAAAAAAAAAAGATAAAATTAATCAATAGTAAATAGTGTATTAAAACAAAAGATATCAGATAAGCACAGGGAATAAGACAACCTTTTTAAAAAATTTAGCGTTGTTCTAATTTTCCTAGAGTTTTTCATAAATTTTCTTCCATTCTCTTTTTTTTTTCCTCTCTCCGCTCTCCCTCACAATTATCCACAAATCTCTCTGCCCTCCCCCCAATCTAAATGAGACTAATCTTTAATATGAGACTTATTTTTTATGATATGAGACTTAACTACCTTAACTCTATTCACACATACTAATTATAATCTAGCATGCACATAAGTTTATTCTTAACTAATCTCATTCTTATAACAATATTATATGAATATCTAACCATACTCTTTAACATAAGTATGATATTATCTCAAGATCAACATACAGGTATTATCTTTCATTTTGAAGTTTCAAATATGATGAATACTCATCATAGATAACATGATTTAGCTTAATAGTAAAAGCCCTTTCATACTCCCAAGGACCTCAAATTAGGATTTTATAGAGTTCATGCATTCATAACTCTTAATCATATATTATTGCTTAAACTAACCTCATAAATATCTTTATTAATATCCATTTAACTGGATTTCATCTAATCGTTACCATAAAATATAACCTCAAATTAGGTTTTGATAACCTATAAAAATTCAAGTTAGATTCTTATGATTTGAGACTTCTTAAAGTCTCTTTAAATGATTTCTAACTCTAATTTAACTATTAATTGAAGAATTACGGAAGGAATTGAATTATGTTATTATTCAACTAAAATAATTAATACTTTTACCTTCCAAACCAATAATAATTACATACAACTAATACTCTTAAATACTTACCCAAAGTTCATAAATAACTCCCATAAAGACTCTATGGATCAAATCAAACTCATGAGAAGAGAGAATATTACCTTTTCTCTCTAGAATTGGAAATATAAATCCTTGGAGGAACTTGATGAATCTTCGAGTGATTTCCTTCAACATTTAAGTGATTTTTGATGATTTTTAGTGTAGAAAGATAAAGTAACTTTGTTAGGGTATGAGGGCTTAAGAAATTGAAGAAGAAAATGAAGAGATGTTAGATGGTGGTTGTATGAAGAAAAAGGGCCCTTTTTATAGCCCTTGATGGGTAACAGGCATTACAAAAGAATTTACACTCGTCATTTAGTACTTTAGTTTTAGGGCTCGATACGAGTATTTATGGTCGTTACCTAAGATTAATGCCCGTTACTCAAATTTCAAGTTCAACAAATTTCAGACAGAGAGCAAATTAACGTTTGTTACTAGAGGGATAACACTCATTACTGAACATTAATGAACGTTACTTGGATTTCATGCTCATTGGCTGAATTACACAATTTTGGGAAATTAGACTAGAGAGCAAAGTAATGAACATTAGTCAATATTCACGCCTGTTACATTAAGGTTCAATTTAAAAAATAGAGACAATGAAGGAAATCACAAATGTTATTGGAAATTCACACACGTTATCACCAAGAAAGCTCCATCTTTTGAGGATTTGCTACTTTGTTCATATTTATAGGGCTTCAATTAACTTGTTAACACCCCAAACACATAAAATAAGAAATTCTAAAGTTCATGTACCTCTAGCAATTGAAGATTTATTATCACTATGTTGTGACTGTCCTAGGGCATGAATAAGGTTAAGACTACCAACCACTAGTATAATCATATTATTGCTGGCATGAAATACTTACCATTGACCATGTGCGGTTGAAGTGAGGTTTTAAAATTTTACAAAAGACACAAGATCAAACAAAGTATTCAATAAGGATCAACTAATTAGTGGCCAAAACTCAACATGCATGGATAACAACACAAAGGTAAGAGTGTTACCTCTTATAGCACATAATGATGCTACCATCTTTATTTTTCTAGCATACTAAACATTGTGCCTCTAGTTGGTCCACAAGTGCTTTACAAGAACACATAATTTTTTCACCCATGTTCTAGAACACTTTTACACAAGTGCTTTGAAAAGAGTCAAGCAAACAAACTTTCATTGAAACCCCAAAGCCCATTTTGGCTTAAATATTTCAAACTAACCCTTTGAACCAATAGGACAGGATTAATCAGTTCAAGGCCAAACCTGACCATGGACTTTCACAAAAACCTTTATGATTTCAACCGATTTGACAAGACCAATCGAAATCAAAGCCAAATCTAGCCATAGCCTTTCCTAGATAACCTCAACTGATATGACAGGACCAATCCACTCAAGACCAAAACCAACTTCAACCTTTTGAGATAATTTTTAGAACTAAACTAAACATGGTTTAAACCAATTTGAAAGCATTACCCTTAACAATTCTTCATGTTCTACTAGACTAAGTATGGCTCCAATTAGCAACCAATCCTACAACATTGTCAAAACCTTCTTTTAATCGAGCCAGGGCCAAATAAGAAAGTTGAAATCTCTCAACCTAAATGATCATCAAAATGACCAAGTCACCTTCCTTCCAAAGCACCATTCCCAAATAATGGGCCATCTATCCAAATCACCATCTTTCAAAACTGGGGCATCCTACTGAAATCTCAATCACACATCTAACACCTATCAGAAAATCATCACTTTAACACCATATAAGTTCAGGTCAACCTTTCACTAGTTCAAAGTATTCAGTTCATAAATGTATTTATAGATGCATTCTCATTTTTGTATACCTAGACTAGACTTAGGATGAGCTTCATATTAAATTCAGAGTCTCAATTTATGTATATTAAAACTTATCTGACCCTCCTAGGGTAACTTTATATTTTAACTTAAAACGGAGTTAGGTTTGCTTTTTTAAAAATCTAATTATCTTAAGATAGCTTAAGTTTCACTTCTGGCATTGGTGCCACCTAACCTAAATTGTACTCAAAATTCCTTAGCAATAGTGCCACATGTTCAAAATTTCCTGGCAATAGTGTCACACTTTTAAAATTTCCTGGCAACGGTGCCACCTTTTCAAATTTGAGACATCTCAAATTTATCACACTCTTTCCAATTTAGGGTATCCTAAATTGCATCATATTATTTCATCAAACTTTGAGAAGATTTCTTAAGTCACACATCATTTCCTCTGACTTTTGAAGGTTCAAAAGTCATATATTATTTCCTTTGGCTTTTAAAGATTCAGAAGACATATCATTTTCTCTGACTTCCGAAGATACAAAAGTCACATCATCATTAGACTTCTAAAGATATCTAAAGTCTCCCTCATTTTATTTCCTTGACTTCTAAAGGTATCTGAAGTCGAACCCTTTCCTAAAATCATTTTAAGCCCAAGCAACTCTTGGTAAACCAAAATTATTTTAAGCCTAAGCAGCCATTGGCACCAAAATCTATTTTAAACCTAAGCAACCCTTGGTAAACTAAAAATCATTTCAAGCCTAAGCAACCCTTGGCAACCAAAATCCATTTTCCACCTGATTTCATATTGAAAGACGTTTGAAATCAGAATCCCTTTTCCACCTTATTTCTTTCTGAAATATGTTTGAAATCAAAAATTTATTTTTCACCCGACTTCATCCT
Source organism: Aleurites moluccanus (assembly GCA_948193065.1). NCBI lineage: Eukaryota > Viridiplantae > Streptophyta > Magnoliopsida > Malpighiales > Euphorbiaceae > Aleurites > Aleurites moluccanus. Next base: position 1,864 of record CANXYC010414951.1, on the reverse strand, counting down.
GAAAGATGCCTGAAGTCAAAACTCATTTTCAAACAAAACTCTGAACTTTCATCCTATGTTAACTTAGTAACAATATCATAACAAAACTCTAAACTTTCATCCTATGTTAGCTTAGTAACAATATCATCTTTAGCATCCACATTGCTTGCTTAACTTAGCATTAACATCATATTATGCATTCATTTTATGTCTTAGCTTAGCACTGACATTAGCTTTCATCTTGTGTGCTTAGCTTAGTACCAGTATCATCTTCAACATTCATTCTATGTTCTTAGCTTAGCATTACTATCAACTTTTAACATTAGTTTTAATCCTGTGTGCTTAGCTTAACATCAATATCATCTTCAGCATTCATCTTATGTGCTTAGCCTAGCACCAATATCAACTTCAGCATCAACTTTCATCCCGTGTGCTTAACATAGCATCTTTATTTGTCTAGCACAAAGTTAAGACACCTCATTTCGAGACATAAAGTAGAATTAGGTTTCTCTTTTCTAAAGTTAACCATCCTGGGACATCTTTAGGATTCATACTTTAACACCTATAGCACAATTAAGTTTCTCTTTTCTAGAATTGGCCATCCTAGGGCATCTTTAGGTTTCACATCTTATATATAGCATAAAGTCAGGATACCTTCCTAAGGGAATCTTTAGGAGTTTTTCAAATTTAAGGTCATCTTTAAGCTTTTTTTTTTTTTTTGGACCTTCCTAAATGCAACTTTAGGATGCCTCCCTAAAGGTAGCTTTAGGAGCTTAGACTTAGAAGCTTATCAAACCTTCTTAAAGATAGCCTTAAGAGCTTTTTAGACCTTTCTAGGATAGGCTTAGGAACCTATCAGACCTTCCTAAAAGTGGCCTTATAAGCTTTTTAGAACTTCCTAGGATAGCCTTAGGAGCCTATCAGACTTTTCTAAAGGCAACCTTAGGATCTTATCAGACCTTTCTAAGATAGCCTTAAGATTCCTTTACCCAATTATACTGTGGTAACTTGTGTTCATTATCATCATGATTACTTTTCAAGAAAAACAACTATGATGAGGGTAAGCTGTGAACATATAATTTTTTCACCCCAATTCCCACATCATTTGTTTATAAAGTTGCCTCTCCAAATCCCAACTATATAAATAAGCTCATAAATCCCATATCGAAAGTGACAACTTTCGACTCTCCCCCTCTTCCTACAAATGCAAACCCTCATCCTTCCTTTCAACTCACTCTGGATTGTTAGTTGACAACTGTTCTCTCAAACTTTTACTTTTCTCCTTTATTTTTACCCTACAAGATTCCTAGGGCTAATTTCTCATTAATTTTAGACCACCTAATTTAGTCCCACTGGATTTCGAATTAGGTCTTTAAAATTGCTTTTATTTATTTTAGTTGCTTTATAATTTTTCTTTGCAAGGCGATGTTGCAACTTTGTGGTACTGCAAGTATACAGGTCGCGTGGCAAGTAATAATGATGAGTAAGTATTGTTCCCACGAGGAAGGAAATATCAACGAATCACTCCTAATTATTGTTATTATTTAGAAAAATAATATGGTTAGGTGAATTTTAGCAAACACGTTAAAAATAAAAGTAAGATAATAAACTTGAAAGAGAAAATACGATTTGTAAAAACCAGGGTTCAGATTTAATCAATAGGCAATTATCCAATCTTGACGTTCTCCTTAATTAGATTCAATTATTTAGGATTAATGACCAGATTTTCCAAAATTATGTTAAACCCTCTCTCAAGGCGAATTATAAATATTTATGCTAAACTTAAGTCTACTCTCATGATCTTAAGACATTAACATAAACTCATTAAGTTCTTTGGATAACCCTTACAAGGATCACAAAGGAGTGTCCTTATCTCTAAGCAACA
>CANXYC010414911.1:0-29289 GCA_948193065.1 Aleurites moluccanus | reverse complement strand
CTAACTATCAAGAATCACCCGTAATCATTCCTCTATAACATATCTTAATTAAATTCCAGAATCTTTACAGTACTCTCTAAAATTATCATTCATTAATGATAATGTCAACTCTATATCATTCATGAAGCAAAACTTAAATTTGTAGAAGCTATACTTTCTCATTCATATGTCCATTAATACTTCTCTTATTTACCGGTCAACTTAATCAATCAAAGTTAGAATCCTAGGAAAATATTTTACAATCTCTTGTAGAATTTTCCTTTTTCCAAGAACTACAATCTTAAAACATTAATATACCGAGGTAATCTAATCATTCCCCTTACCTTTTAAAATTTATCCTTGTTACTATATTTATGTACTTTATGATCCTCAAAACACATTTCAATTAATTAATATTAATATATTTTCAGCTTGGCATATACTCTCATAATGTCTATAACATAATCCCCAAGTGCTCTACATGTTCCTTTTCACTCTTAAATTAGATAAGAATGTCATTAATAAACTTATCCATTACATAACTTAAACACAATATTTATTAAATCCATATATGCAATTGAATCATTAACTAACCTGGATTACAATACCAGAAACTTATAATGTCCATACTGGGTTTTAAACAGTCCTTGAGTACATTTTCTTCTTAACTCTCAATTATCTAATTAATCTTTGGGTAATGTTTTATAACAGCAAAGAAAAATATATCAAAGAACTTCTCTATTCATAAGTATCTTATCAACCCTTATTGAAGTCTTTTACACATTCACTATATATTAGATATATTGCACAATTCCTTCTTTACTATCTTTATATTTTAAATCATAGAAATAAAATTGATTCTAATTCCCTATTTATCATTTTAGAATTCAAATTCTGGCTATTGAAATCTGACTTCCTTCTCATAACAATCAATGACTACTCGATGAACAGTTCACCATTTAATATCAAGTATTACATTAATTACAACACAGATATCTCTTTTTAAATTAACAAATAAAATATTACCATGCATTTCAATATCACATCTCAGATAACCATAATTTACTTATACATTTTTCCCCGTAAGTGCAATTGCCTCTAAGATACATTCGATAATTTAGCTCTCTATTTACTGATGCGAACCAAAAGTGTATTGTACCAAAGTCAATCAATACATCAGTTACATCATTCTACATTCAAATCACCTATCTCTACATCATCAGGTCTCTGTGTCTTCTGAGTATTAATAGCAGAAACTCTTCTCTGGCCCCTACCAACTAAAGCCTGACTACTACTGGAAACCTGTTTTCCCCTGCCTCTGCCTCTAGCTGTAGTCTCTCTACCCATATTTTGACTAGCTTGAACCATTGGCTGAGAAATTGTGACTAATGGCTGCTAATCAGCCCTCAAAGGACACCTGTTAACAAAGTGACATTGTTGGCCACACTTCAAACATGCACCAGTCTTCCTCCAACACTCCCCTCCATGTCTCTGACCACAAGACCCACAAACTGGCATACCAGATGCCCATGCCACTGGTCTAGAAGAACCTTGTGAGAAATTAGATGTAGACCATACAACAGGTGGTCCCCTACTCTGTAATCTCTTCCTCTATCTACCCCCAGATGATCCCTGCTCAATTTGAGGTACCGACTCTACCTGTCTAAGATGGGAACTGCTCTCCCCCTTCCTAGCCTGTGATCCTGGACCACCCTTCCTTTTTTGTTCCCTCTTGGCTCTCTCTATCTTGTACTTTTCCTCTATCTGAACTGCCTTATCAATTACTGTAGCTAAAGAAGAGAAATCTGTAGCTAACAAGGCATAATAAGGTGCATCACGTAAACCCCTCCGGAATATACTAATCATATTAACCTCTGTCGGTACTAAATGAGCAGCATATCTACTCAACCGAATAAACTCCTCGGCATACTCTTCTACTGATCGGTCCCCTTGCTCAAGTTGCTCAAATCTAGCCAAACTACGGGTCCTAACAGCCTCAGTGATAAACTCCCAAATTAAACCCTGTAGAAACTCTACCCAAGTAGGTGGGTGCTTTCCATAAAGCCTGATCTCTGTATGTATCAAAAACCAAGTCTAGGCCTTACCCTTTAACAATAAGCCCACTAATTCCACTGATCTCAACTAAGAACAAGGTAATCTCCTTACTACCTTCTTTACTTCCTCCAAGAAGTCAATTGGATCCATATCTCCATCCCCTCTGAATTCTAGTAAGTTTAGATTCAGAAAGCTAAACATAGAAACTCCTCCCTCATCTATCTCCCTCATACATCCCCGAACAGCTGGCTCCTTCTGAGCCTCCACTGGCTACACAGGAGTCTGTGCCACTGCCTCAGGTACTAATGGTGGAGGTACCACTAAAGGAGTAGGCGCTAGCTGTGCCTGATATCTCTCTCTCCTCAAATCAGCTAACTCCCTCCTTAACTCCATTATGCCTCTCATCATCTCTACCCTCTATGGGTCATCTTCCCTCTTTGTGTCCTCTGTAGTCTGTCGGGATTGAGATGGACCCTCTGGCATACTAATCTCCCTTACTAGGGACTCATTGGAGGCAATCCTAGCCTCCCTGGTGTCTCTGTCTCTACTATCGGATATGTCTGCAATCTGTCAGGAAATTATGAAAAAAGATTCAAAATATAGTAAAAATGCAGAATATAGACATATAACAGACGATAACAGCAAAGGACGACAAAGAAAATCCTATGCTCCATTGTATACTTAATTCTACCCCATTCTGTAACTAATCATTATTCCTCTGCAATTCTGTCAATATTCATCTGTTACCTAAATTCACATTCTGTGAACCTAGTGCTCTTATACAGTCACTAGACACTACTTGTATGGATCGAACTGTGAGATATATACTGATCATAAGAGTTTATAGTATATATTTTAGTAGAAGGATTTGAATCTTCGGTAGTGTAGATGGGTGGAGCTACTTAAGGATTATGACTGTGAGATCCTTTACCACCCGGGTAAGGCCAATGTAGTGGCTGATGCACTGAGCAAGAAATCCATGAGCAGTCTAGCTCATATTGTGATTGACAGGAGGCCATTGATCTGAGAGATGAGGGAGTTGGAAGATTTAGGAGTGGAGTTGGACTTGGGATCCCAGGATCGAAACCAGGCCCTGATAGCCCAATTTTAGGTGAAGTCACTGTTACTTGATGATATTAGAAGTCACTGTTACTTAATGATATTAAAGTGGCTCAGGACAGAGATCCTTATCTACTAAAGAACAAAGGAGAGGTACAAAATGGGAGGATGTCAGAGTTTACAGTAGAGGATGGGGGTACTGAGATGTGGGAAGCATATATGTGTATCGAATTTTCAAGGGCTACGGGATCGGATTATGAGAGAGGCTCACTACTCAGTATACAATGTACATCCAGGGATCACCAAGATGTACCATGATTTGAGAGATATGTATTGGTGGCCTGGGATGAAGAGAGATGTAGCTCAGTTTGTGTCTAAATGCTTAGCCTGTCAACAGGTTAAGTTTGAGCATCAGAAACCATCAGGGCTACTTTAAGAGATTGAGTTGCCAGAGTGGAAATGGGAGCAGGTGACTATGGATTTTGTAGTGGGTCTACCGAGGACTACCAAGGGTTATGACTTCATATGGGTGATTGTAGACCGTCTACGAAGTCTACTCATTTTCTGGAAGTCAAGACCAGTTACACAGCAGCTCAGTATGCACAGTTGCATATGAATAAGATTGTGCGACTTCGTGGAGTTCCTTTGATGATTATTTCATACAGGGGTACACAGTTCACTTCTTGGTTCTGGCAGAAGTTTTAGGAGGCCATGGGTACCTAGTTACGGTTCAATACTATTTTCCATCCACAGACTGATGGGTAGTCGGAGAGGACAATCCAGACTTTTGAGGAGTTTTAGATTTCAAAGGTAACTGGGATTATTATCTGCCATTGATTGAGTTCTCCTATAACAACAACTACCACTCTTATATTGGTATGGCTCCATTTGAAGCACTATATGGTAGAAAATGTAGATCTCCAGTGTGTTGGGTGGAGCCCAGAGAGAAACAGCTTAAGGGCCAGAGTTGAACAGAGAGACTATGGAAAAGGTGCCTATGATCAGAGATCGGATGAGGATTGCCTTCAGTAGGTAGAAGAGTTATGCTAATCCGAAGAGAAAGGATGTACATTTTGCAGTTGGTGATCATGTCTTCCTTGAGGTATCACCGATGAAGGGTATTATGAGATTTGGGAAGAGGGGTAAGTTATCACCAAGGTTTATAGGCCCGTTTGAGATTCTTAAGAAGATAGGTAATGTGGCCTATAGATTGGCTCTTCCACGTAGTATGAGTCATGTACATCCAGTTTTCCATATCTCCATACTGCGGAAGTACGTATCTGATCCATCTCACATATTGGAGGTTCAAGATGTGGATCTCAGTGATGACTTGTCTTATGTGGAGCTTCCAGTGGAGATCATTGATCGATAGGTCAAACAACTATGGAATAAGGAGATCCCGATGGTTAAAGTTCTCTAGAGGAATCAGTCCATGAAGGAGTGCACTTGGGAGAGTGAGCAGGAGATAAGGAGCAGATATCCATTCCTATTCCAGAAATGAGGTATGTTTTATTTGTAGGGGGTAGAATGTAATACCCTAGAAAGTTCTAACATACATTTATGATTTAGTTCTCAAAATGTGGTTCAAAAGTCTTGAAATGATGGAAAATAATTTTAGAGATACAGTTAGAAAGCGAACTAGTTACTTTTCCGAAAAGCGGCGGTGTCGGGAACACTGCCGAGAAATTAGCAGTCCGGTCAACAGAAGAATTTTTGAAGTTGACCTAGGGTTAAAATATCACTATAATACATGTGTAATTTTGGTAAAAATAAAGAAGTGAAAATCATTTAGGAACACTGAAAAAGTAGCCAATGGCAAAATCATAATTATAAGGAACTTTAAGGTGAATAGTGAAAATTGGTCTGTCGGAGTTACATAATGACTCTAAAACCAATTTTATAAGTAAGTATAAATTAAAAATAAGATTATTAACTCCCCACATTAAAATCCAAATCCTGACAAAATTGACATAATAAATTTCAAAAGATTTTGGACCAAAGTGTGATATATGGAAGTTTGAGGAGTTAGTTGTAATTTGCCAAATTGATTTTTCTATTTATTCAACTCTTAGAATAATTGGCTTCATCTTTTTTCTTTTCTTCATGGTGGCCGAACCACCTTTCCTCCAATTCCTCTTCAATTCTTCATCTTTTTACATCAAATTTCTTGGAAAATTCATAGAAAACTTGAATACTAACTTAGTTCTTGTCATTACTATCATCAATTTGAAAGAAGGAGCAAAGGAAACCTAGGATTGGAGAGCTTCTACATTCCGGCTAAGATTCCATATTGAGGTAAGGATGTGTTTTGTTTAATTTTATTGTTTATTTAGATGATTCTAAGGTTGAATTAGATGGTTTTTAAGGTTAATTGCATCAATTGATGCAAATTGATAGAAATTCCTAAATTTCTAAACCTAATGGAAGTTGTGTAACTTAGCTATTTGAATCAGTGTTTGATTATGTTAATTGATGTTAAAATTAGTCAATTGGAGGTTAATAGGTAACTAATTGATGATAGGTTTGGTGTAGAATTTAAATTTTATCAAAGGTGTGCCTATTGGCTTCATCAGTGATTGGTGGGGAAATTTAATTGTTCAAAGCTATTTGGAATTTTAGGTAAGTCTTATATGCATCCTTTAACATGTCATTTGTGTTGAAATTGAAATTGGAAACTTGGTGTGAAAGCTCATGTATGGCCGAACCCTTGGTACTATTCACATTGCCTTATGTTGTTTGATTTTTGCCTTGTTTTCCATAGCCAATTTGAGCCCTTTTGATATAGTTTAATATTGTTTCTTTGATGCCTATGTTATTATTGCCAATGTAGCTTGTTATTGGTTGAATTGGGCAAGTCAATTTTGCACCTTAACCTAACCTATTGGCTTGCCATTATATGCCCACCAAGTGTTTGTGAAAATGCCTAGTGCATTTGGTCTTTAGCCTATTGTTTGCATTCCATAGGCCTATTATTTGAATGCATTGTCGCCAGCGACGTTGGCATGCCAATTGGCCTACCGTTTTCCTTCGCCGAGCCAACTTTTGATCCATGTCTTTGTTGAATACCAAACCATGTAGCATTGTTTGTATGTCACCTTTTACATTTCCATGAACCCTGTTGATAATTGATTGACTGATATTGAACTTATTGATATGGAGGATGCCATTGTTGCATAATGGTATCCATTGATATATTGTGTCCTTATATTGATTCCTTATGTGGCTTGACAGAGCTACTGATCCGACAAGGTAGTGGGAAAATACTGTCGGCGACGTGCACATTGTATTATTGGTGCCCTAGCTATGAGGGGTTATGGTCCTGGCCATAAGACCTAATCAGTCTTATGCTCATTGATATTGATATGCAACTGGAGACTATATATTCACATATGGTCCATATTGATTACTGGAGATTGTATAATTTTATACAGTCCATCCCTTTATCTGTCTTTCCATATGATATTGAGCCTGTGTTTTATTTCTTGTCTATTCTGTAACCTGATATTGATTTTGTATACTGTATCTGACCTATTGGTACCATTGCTCCTTTATTACATACTATTTACTTGTTGATGCATATAGATTCACTGAGTATCTTATATACTCACCTTTTCTTGTTTACCCATTTCAGGAAAGGAGTAGAGTGCAGAATCCTGTCGTCTGTCATCCGGAAATTTCTGCCAGCATTACTGATGTATATATTATGATTTGTATTATTATTTTGATGTTCATAATCTAGCTGCTCCATGGGGTATGTATGGGTTAGATAGGAAATGAACATGTATATATGTTTATGATATTATTATGAGATATATGATGATTATGTGATATGATATATGGATTGTTACAGCCAATTGCAGTAAATTATAGAATGAATTACAGAATAACAGAATGGATGGTAATTAACTAAAATGGATAATATATTGTGGTTTATAGATTGTACATGTGATATTGGATTCTACGGGTGTCGGTAGACATTGGCATCTCCCGTACCCTAGGACCGTCGCGATCCGAAAACGGGTCGTGACATAAGGATGGGATAAAATTAGGAGTGTAGTTTCTATACAGGTTGTGTAATGTGATGAATATATCATGAGATTAGATTGAAAATAAAGGGGAAACTCTAGTAAATTTATGTAAGAGTAATAATTTTCAAGTAGAATTTGAATATTAAAGAATGGTTTCAAGTATGAAGGATTGTCAAGTTTAATGGGTTCTACGGGTTTCTGGTGACCTTAGGTGTACCCGTGCCCTAGAACCATCACATTCCAAAAGTAGGATGTGATAGGGGCGGTGCCGCCCTAGGCAGGTGGCAGTGCTACCATGCCTTGGGGGCGGCAACTGCCACCCTTTTAGCTGTTTGGCCCTGCTGCCGCCCTCCCTCTCTGGCAACGCCACCACCCCCCTCCGGTGGCACTCCTCTTTCTTCCCAGTGGCAGCTCAATACTTTGCACTTTTTCACCAAATCCAATAATAGGAAATGATGAAATAAGACCCCTTCAAGCTTCTATTATAAATAGAAAGCTTCTCCCACCTTCTAAGATACACAGAAAATCATCTAGTTTGAGTTTTCACTATTTGATTTCACTTTCTTCTCCCCTATATACCTATTCTTTTTTATATCTTTAGCTCTCTTTGAGTTTAAAGAAATTTTTAGGGCACGAGGAGCCCATTTTCTTTAGTATCTCTTTGAGCAAACGAAGGATCAAATTTGAGACGTTTAGAGCCTCAAAATTTATTTAACATAAAGTTATTTTGTCCATTTGTTTTCTTTCTTTTGAAATGTCAGGTAAAAGGCAGTTTGACCATCTCCCTGTGCTTCGATCGATACAAGGTGGAACTCCGATCCAGAAGAGCACTCCGTCTACTGCCTCCCCAAAGATCAAGACAAAAGGTATTAACTCATAAACTCCTTTTTCTTTTCTTATTTTGATAGAGCATCAAAATAAATAACTCATCTTTTACCTTTCTTTAGTTTGATAGAGAATCAAAATAAAGATCCAAAACATAATAAATTAGGCATAAAATCAACCCTCATTCGCAAGAAGGAAGAACTGCGTGGGTTTTGATTCCCATTCAACGGGATACGCAGGCAAGCTGTATGAAAGCTTCAAATCCAAAAATGTTAAAAAACCATCTTTTTCCTTTCATTTTGTTTATTTGATTCTTATTTTGTTTATTGGATGTATTTTTCTTTATTTTAGCCTAGATCTTTGGGGAATGTGTGATCAACCTAGAACCCATAAGGGCTAGAGTTGATATCCTCTATTTTAAGTTTTTGAATTGTAATAATTTACTTTATCTATCTTTTATTGCTTTATTTTCTTTGCTTTACTGAGGACTACATGGGGTTATGACTCCATATGGGTTATTGTGGATAGATTGATAAAGTCTACTTATTTCCTCGAGGTTAAGACCAGCTACTCAGCAGCTCAGTATGCACAGTTATATGTGGATAAGATTGTACAGTTTTATGGAGTGCCATTGATGATTATATCTGATAGAGGTACACAGTTTACTTCTAGATTTTGGCAGAAGTTCTATAAGGCTATGGGTACTCAGTTATGGTTCAATACAACTTTTCATCCACAGACCAATGGATAGTCAAAGAGGACAATCCAGACATTGGAGGATATGTTGCGATTATGTGTTTTGGATTTCAAAGGTAACTAGGATCAATATCTGCCATTTATTGAATTCTCCTACAACAATAGTTACCATTCTTCTATCGAAATGGCGCCTTACGAGGCACTATATGGTAGGAAATATCGATCTTCAGTATGTTGGGTGGAACTAGATGAGAAACAGTTGGAAGGCCCAGAGTTAATAAAAGACACAATGGAAAAGGTGCCTATTATTAAATAACGGATGAAAATCGCTTTCAACAGACAAAAAGTTATGCAGATCCACAGCGCAAAGATGTTCATTTTGCAGCTGGTGATCATGTATTTCTTAAAATCTCACCTATGAGAGGTGTTATGAGATTTCAAAAGAAAGGGGAATTGTCACCAAGATTTGTAGGGCCATTTGAGATTTTAGAGAAGATTGGAAATGTTGCATATAGGTTGGCTCTTCCACCTAATTTAAGCCACGTTCATCCGGTGTTTCATATTTTAATGTTACGGAAGTATGTACTTGATCCATCACATGTATTAGAGGTATAAGATATTGGGGTTAATGAAGATTTGTCATATGAGGAGCTACCAGTGGAGATTATTAATCGACAAGTCAGACAATTGTGAAATAAAGAGATCCCGATAGTAAAAGTGCTATGAAGGAATCAGTCGATGGAGGAGTGCACTTGGGAGAGCAAGCAGGACATGAAGGAAAAATATTCATTCTTGTTCCAACATTGAGGTATGTGTTTATTTTAAATTCGATGATGAATTTATTTAAAGGGGGGTAAAATATAATACCCTTAGAATTGCTACCATAATCAAACAATAAAATAATCAGTTATTGGTCTGGGATCATCAAAATAATTAAAGATAATTTTTGAAACACAGATAGAATGCATTTATGATACTGTCCGGCAAAATGTCGATGTTAATTATACTGCCAGGGCAAATGGCAATCCGATCGATAGACAAATTTCTAATTTAGACCAAGGGTAAAGAATCATATATTTTTATATGAAATTATGGTGAAAAGAAAGAGTTAAAAAATATATAGGAACACTGAAAATTTAAATAATGGCAAAATCGTAAATAAGTTAAACTTTGGGGTATAGTGGAAAATCAACTGTCTGAGTTTTAGAATGGCTCTGAAAGTATTTTTATAATAAAGTATAGATAAAAAAAAAAAAAAAAAAAGCCATTTCAATTCCCACTTTTAAATCCAATTCTTAACAGAATTGTCAGAATAAATTACAGAAGAAGTTGGGGTCAAAGTTCAATTTATGGATAGTTTAAGGACTTATATGTAATTTACCATTAAACCCACCTATATAAGCATGCCTTAGAAATATTTTGGCCATTTTTCTCTTCTTCCTTTAGTCTTGGCTGAACTATGCTTTCAATTCTTCCACTAAAATTTTCTTGAAAAATCAAAGAGAAACCTAAAGAAAACATGTATCAAACCTTTGATTCATTGATTTCCAACATTGGTTTGCTTGAAAAATCAAGAAATTTCAAGATTCATTGGCTTATAATTTTTGGCCCACACATCATATTGAGGTAACAAAGTGATTTGTTTAGTTTTATGTTTGATTTAGATGGTATTAGATGATGAATAGAACGGGTATGGTGTTTAATTGCATCAATTGATGCAATTGGTAGGTTTTCCCCAAATCCAAACCCTAATTCAAAGTTGTTTGATATGAATCTTTGATTTAGTATTAGTTAATATTAATTAAACTTAGAATATGTTAATTAGAGGCTAATGGATGAATTATTTGTGGTTGGTTTGGTGTAAAAAATAAAGATTTAGAAAGTTGTCATTTTTGTCTACTTTGAGGAAATTGGTGACAATTCAATTTTGCCAGCTTATTTGGAGTGTGAAGTGAGTTTAATATGCATCATTTATCATGTCTAATGTGTTGAAATATTGATTGGAACTTGTCTCCAAAATCCTTGTTTTGGCTAAACCTACCTAGCCCATTTTGCTTGATTTTTGCCTTGTTTTTCCTTTGATTTTCCATGCCATTTTGATTCCTTTGATTGTATTTATTGTTGGAAAATTGATGTTTGTTGATAGCATTGGCAATGTCAATATTTCACCATAACCTAGCCAATTTGTCCATTCATTGTTGTACACCAAGTGTTCGATGAAATGTCTAGTTCAAAATCCATAGGCCTACCATTTGAATGCCATCATCGCCAGTGACATTGGCATGCCAATTGAACCAACTTCTTGACTTGATTTGTCCAACTTTTGATTCATCCCAATGTTAATTGATAATCATAATACTATTGTTAATTGCATCTTATATTGCTTATCCATTGCTTAAACACAATCTTGTTTGATTAAATTTATGAGTTACTGCTACTTGATGATATTGTTATATTATATTGATATCTATTGAATTGTTCCATGCTTTTATTGACTCCGATGAGATTTGACAAAGCTGCCTCTTCAATGGGGGTACATACTATCGGCAATGTGCACATTGTATAATAATACCCTAGCTAGGAAGGGTTAACAGTCCTAGCCATAAGACCTGATCAATCTTATGTTTATTGATATATGATTGATACATGTGATATGAGTTTTATGGCCTTTCATTTGTCTTATCCATGTGATATACTTTCCATTGACCTGATTATTTATTCTACAATCATCTACTATAATTTGATTCTATATTCAGTCATTGGTGAGCAGATTAATATTATTTATTCATCTGCTTATTATTTATTGATCATTATAGTCTTTACTTCTAGTTGATGCATATTAGATTCACTTCGTATTTTTATACTCTCTTTTTCATTGTTTCCCCTTTTCAGGTGCAGAGCAGTGGCAGATTCCTGACTTTTGTTTCTCAAAGGAATTCTGCAGTCCTGTAAAGACAGTGCAATTGACTTAAACAATGTATCTTATATATGTGTATTAGCCACTCTATGGGTATTGTATAATGGTATAAACAAATTGTATATGTGTGTGTCATATATTTTGGAGTATAAATGTGATTGTGAATTATGATGATGATATTTACAAAAGTTACATAATGAATAATAGAGTAACAAAATGAATAGTGCTTATGTGGTTATATGGCTATAGAGAGATATAAATAGAATATGATTATATAGTAGTTGATAATTATATGTGATACTGGGTTCTATGGATATCGGTCGCCTCTGGCATCTCTTGCATCCTAGGACCATCATGTTTCAAAATCAGGACATGACAGAGGTGGTATCAGAGCATAGGTTACAGAGAAATAGTAACTAAGTATAGTATGGGTAGAGTTAAGTAAAACATGAAGAATATGAATTCTTGTATCGTCTTTTGTTATATTCGTAGAGTATGTATGAGTATTCTACATTTTTGTATTGTACTAAGTACGTTGTTCTATTTTCTAATAGTTAACAAAGATGTTCGACAACAGAGACAGGGATACCAAAGAGGTAGAGCTAGCTTCTAATGAATCTCTTGTCAGGGAATTTGCAAAGGGACCGTCCAGATCCCAACGGATGACAGAGGAGACAGAGAGGAGTGATGACCCTTGGAGGGTGAAGATGATGCAGGAGATGATGGAATTACATCAGGAATTAGCAAAATTGAGGTGGGAATGACAGAATATGCCGCCACCACCAGCACCAGCTCCAGTTGCACTAGCAGTTCCTACTCCAGCTCCTGTGCAGCCAGCTGTCATTCCTGGAGAGCCTGCTATACAGGGAGTCCACCGAGTTATTGATGAAGGCGGAGTTACTATGTTTAGTTTTTTGAAGCTTAATCTGCTATGTTTAGTTTTTTGAAGCTTAATCTGCCAGAGTTTAAGGGTGACAGATGTGATGAGCCGATTGACTTCCTTGAGCAGATTGAGAAGGTAATGAGGAGACTATCTTGTTCAGATGTTAGAGCAGTTAAGCTAGTTGGGTATTACTGAAGGGGAAAGCTTGGACTTGGTTTTCTCATTGTATGGAATCTAGATTATATGGTGATCATCCTACTACTTGAGCAGAGTTCAGACAAGGGCTAATTGATGAGTTTTTGTCAGAAGGAGTGAAAACTAGAAATTTGTTTCAGTTTGAGTAGCTTGAGCAGGGTAGCAAGACAATTGAGGAGTATGCTGAGGAGTTTATTAGATTGAGCAGATATGCTACACAGATTGTTCCTACTAAGGTAGATTTGACTAGCAGATTCAGGAGGGGATTATATGCCTCACTTCATAATGCCCTGCTTGCTATAGAGTTCACATCTTTGACTACTATCATTGACAAGGCCAATCATATTGAGGAAAAGTATAAGTCAGAGAGAGACAAGAGAGATCATAAAAGAAAGGGAGGACCTGGATCACAGGGTAGAAGAGGGGAGTGCAGCTCCCAGCCTAGACAAATTGAATCAGTGCCCAGGTTTGATCAGAGACTTTCTTCTGGCAGTCAAAGGAGGAGGACACAAAGTAGAGGACCTCTGGTGCATTTTGCACTTTCTTATTCATAGGTTTCTTCTAGACCTACTACTCAGATGCCTAGTGTACCTATTTGCAGTTTTTGTGGTAGAAGGCATAGAGAGAAGTGTTGATGGCAGACAGGTGCCTGCCTGAAATGTGGGTAGTATGATCATTTTATTAGCAGATGTCCTTTATGGGGTGATTAGTAGCCTTCAGTATCAATGTCACAGCTTAATGTTTAGATGAGTCAGAATGTAGCTAGAGAGGCTCCTAGTAGGAGCAGAGGCAGAGGTCAGGCACCGAGTAGCAGTCAGGCCTTTGTAGGCAGTAGACAGGGGCGAGTTTTTGCTGTGAATGCTCAAGAGGCACAGAGATCTGATAATGTGGTTACAGGTACTATTTTAATACATAATGAGATAATTGATGCATTGTTTAACTCGGGTGCCACATATTATTTTGATTCACCACAGTTTTCACCTAAGTTGAATAAAGAGAGACAATTATTGAGTGTGCCTCTAGAGATAGCCACACCTATGGGAGAGAGTATATAAGCGAATTATTTGTACTCGGGTTGTGTGATTGAAATTGATGATAATATTATGTGTTCTGATTTGATAGAACTATTTGCGTTAGAACTTGATGTGATACTTGGTATGGATTGGCTAACGACACATTATGTAATGATTGATTGTTATGATAAGAGAGTTAAATTCCAGCTTGAGGGGGCAACCAGAGTTTGAATTCTAAGGTGTCAAACATCAATCTGGAATCAGTTTTGTTTCTGCTATCCAGGCTAGAAGGATGATAGGAAAGGGTTGTTCAACATTCCTGGCTTATGTGATAGATGTGTAGAATACCTCAGCAAAGATTGATCATATACCAGTAGTTCAAGAATTTCCTAATGTCTTCCCTGATGAATTGTCAGGACTACCCTCAGATAGGGAGATAGAGTTTGAGATTGAGGTGTATCCAGGCACCGATCCGATATCTATTCCTCCGTACAGAATGGCACCTGTAGAATTGAAAGAGTTAAAGGTGCAATTGCAAGAGTTATTGGATAAAGGATTTATTAGCCCGAGCAGTTCTCCGTGGAGTTCTCCAGTATTGTTTGCGAAAAAGAAGGATGGCTCTTTGAGGATGTGTATTGACTATAGGCAAATGAATAAGGTGACGGTGAAGAATAAATATATGTTGCCACGGATTGATGATCTATTTGATCAATTGCAAGGTGCTAGTCATTTCTCAAAGATTGATTTGAGATCTGGGTATCATCAGTTGAAAATCAAGAAGGGGGATGTACCCAAGACTACTTTCAGGACCCTGTATGGACATTATGAGTTTATAGAGTTGCCATTCGGATTGACTAATGCATCAGCTGCATTTATAGATCTGATGAATAGGGTATTTAATCCATTCTTAGATAAGTTTATCATAGTGTTCATAGATGACATTCTTATCTATTCTAGGAGTGAGGAGGAACATTCAAAGCATATGAGAATTATACTACAGACACTTCGAGAGCACCAACTGTACTCTAAATTTTCTAAATGCTAATTTTGGTTAATTGAAGTGTGCTTTCTAGGGCATGTTATTTGTAAAGATGGTATCATGGTAGATCCTCAGAAGGTTAAAGCAGTTGCAAATTGGCCTCGGCCTACCAGTGTTTCTGAGATCCATAGTTTCCTTGGCATGGCAGGATACTACAAACAGTTTGTAAAGCATTTCTCCAAATTGCTGCTCCATTGACTAAATTGACTCAGAAAGAGGACAGTATCAATGGACTGATGAATGTGAGAGTAGTTTTTAGACTTTAAAGTCTTGCCTTACAAGTGCTCCAATATTAGCATTGCCATCAGAAAATGATAAATTCACAGTTTACTGTGATGCTTCTAGAGTTAGATTGGGATGTGTTCTAGTGCAGAATAGGAGAGTGATTGCTTATACTTCTAGGCAATTAACAAAGCATGAGATTATTATCCGACACACGATTTAGAGATGGCAGCAGTAGTATTTGCATTAAAAATCTGGTGACATTATTTGTATGGGTCTAAATGTGAGATATATACTAATTATAAGAGTTTACAGTGTATACTTCAACAAAAGTATCTAAACCTCCAGCAGCGCAAATGGGTTGAATTGCTTAAGGATTATGATTGTTAGATCCTTTACAATCCGAGTAAAGCTAATGTAGTAGCAAATGCACTGAGTCAAAAGTCTATGTGTAGTCTAGCTCACATCTCAATTTCCAGGAGACCATTGATCCGTGAAATTAAGGAGTTAGCTGATATGGGTATAGAGTTGGATTTGGGATCCCAGGATTGTAACTAGGCTCTGATAGCCTAATTTCGGGTTAAGTCACTATTGATCGATGATATTAAGGTGGCATAGGATAGGAATCCATATCTACTGAAGCTAAAGAAAGATGTTCATAATGGTAAGGCATCAGAGTTTATAGTAAAGAATGATGTATTGAAGTGTAGGAATTAGTTATGTGTACCTAACATTAATGAGCTACGAGATCAGATTATGAGAGAGGCCCATTATTCTTCATATAATGTACATCTAAGAATTACAAAGATATACCATAATCTGAAGGATGTTTATTGGTGGCTTGGTATGAAGAGGGATATAGATCGATTTGTTTCTTTATACGTAGCCTATCAGCAGGTTAAAGCCTATCAGCAGGTTAAGTTTGAGCATCAGAAGCTGTCCGGATTACTTAAAAAATGTCTGAAATCAAAATCTATTTTCCACCCGATTTCATTCTGAATAATGTCTGAAATCAAAATCTATTTTCCACTCGATTTTATTCTGAAAATGTTTGAAATCAAAATCCATTTTCCATCCAATTTCTTTTTGAAAATGTTTGAAATCAAGATTGATTTTCCATCCAATTTCATTTTGAAAGATGTATGAAATCAAAAATATATTTTCCATCTGACTTCACCCTAAAAGGTGCTTCAAGACAAAACTCTTGAGCATTCATCCTATATGTTTAACATAGCACCAGCGTCAACTTTCACCCTGTATGCTTAGCATAGCACCAATGTCATCTTCAGCACAACATTCTTATCATCTTAGCATAGAGTTAGAATCCCTCATTTTGAGACCTATAATAGAGTTAGGGTTCTCATTTCTAAAGTTAAGTATCAATAGGATTTATACCAGAACAAAGTTAGGCCTCTCCTTTTCTAAAGTCAACCATCCTGAGGCATCCTTAGGGTTTATCTTCTCCAACATATAGCAACTATCCTAAGGCATTGTTAGGACCTCTCTATTCAAAACCTATTGCAAATTAGGTTCCTCTTGTAGAATCATCCATCTTGGGTCATCCTTGGATTTCACATCTTAAACCTAGCACAATTTAAGAATAACTTTTCTCGGGGTAGCCTTAGAAGCTTTTCAAACGATGCTTCACGCCCATGAAAGAAGGACTCATGCCTGTGAAGGTTGACCTTTCATGCCCATGAAAGCAATCTAATGAAAATCTAAAATTCAGATAAAAACTTTTTATACAATAGTGAAGGCTGACTCACGGGCGTGAAGGTATGCTTCACTCCCATTAAGATAGGTTATGAGGCATTCTCAAACTTTTCTCCAACCTAACTGAACCAAAACTCTACCAAACATAACTTAGCATATAAAAACTCTTTCTGAAAGCAATCTATAACCAATATATCACTCTCTAATAAACAATACCAATAGAAAACAAAACATAATAGAGCAGAGAATCAAAATCTATCATAGTATAAATAAATTCATTTAGAAACAAGCCAAATAGAACACAAAACATAAGCAATATAGATATAGGGTATTACAAAGAAGAATCCTTTAGTTACCATCAATACTAACCAACACTATACAATTCAAACTATTTGACAATACTGTACAATTTAAATAAATTATTTCCATTATATAAACATATTTCTTTTTTACTCATAATATGCATATCATTATTTAATAAGACAAGAACAACATTGAGGTGTAAAGGTTATATCTATCATTGATTGGCATTTTTAAGTTTTCAACTAATTATATCTACTCACATCCCTGACTTTTGCCTAGGGAACTGATCTGAAATCCCTAGCTAGATTATGCTTTCATTTTCTATATCATTCTTTCTTTTTTCCTTATCTTATACTTTCAACTTATACTTCACATAACACTAAATTATACTTTAATTTTGGTTATATTTTGAAACAATTAAATGAAATAACTTGAACTTTGAATACTTTAAAGTAACTATAAATTATTATAAGTGATTTAGGTTATTAAAATCATTTTCAAGTGTACAATTATTTTAATTTAGTAAAAGAAAAAGAATTTATATTAAATTTAACTTATTTGCATAATAGCAAAAACACCTTTAAAATTAAATAATAGCTTTATGATCGGGAATCCATAAAATCTGTACTTTCTTTTCAATTTCTTCTAGGAAATCAATAGGATCCACCTCCCCTCTATACTCTGAGGGCTTTAGCTTAAGAAACCTCTGGAATGACACCTCCTCGACTTGAGGTACAACTAGTGGTGGAACTATGGGAGGAATGTGAATCTCTGGAGCTTGTACTAGAGGTACATACTGCTATCTTTGCAGAGTAATGAACTCAACTACCATTGTATAGTTCCTTTGCAGCTGTTCTAATTATTGAACCATATTAGCCACATCCACTTGTGGCACTAGAGAAACCTCATCACTTCTACTTCCACCTACATAACCCTCTTCTGAAGGCAAAACTCATCACCTCGACCTTGTCCTCTATCGCGTCATAGAGGCATCTCGATATTGATAAGAAAACAAATAAGATCATACTCACTACACACATTTAACACAAATCTATACCCAAAGAAGATACAACATAGACGAGACATAAATTCTATGCTCCGTAGTTATCATAATCAACACTTAGACTAGGGATTATGAACATTTATCTATCTTTCTATCTTAAATACTATAAACCTATAGCTCTGATACCACCTTTGTCACACCCCAACTCCAGTGGTCTGGGCAAGGGTAGGCTTAAGGCCACCGTAAACCCTTAGAACACCCTTAACCTGGATCTCATATATATAAAATATCTCTATCATACATAGACATCATCCAGCATAGCCAACCTATGAATCATATAATCATCATTCATGCATTTAAATGCATCTTCATATGATTTCCTCTTGTTCCTTACCGATCAAAAGATACATCCCATATCAATAAGAAACAAGGGACAATCCATAATTATGTCAATCTAGACATAAAAAATAATATTATCCTTAACATCTAATTACGGAGCTCTAGAGTATACTCCTCGTATATATATAATTATATTAATACAAAAATATGGTTCATCAAAATAATTAAATAGAGTCTTCTTGGAGAAAAGGATCAATAAGTTCTATCTTCTGAATTAGCTCCCTCTCATGCTACACTATCACCTGAAATTCATAGAAGAGGAGTAAGTCTTCAACTCAATAAAATATAAACATGCAAGGCATATGTTGAGCTAAAGAACTTAGATATGAAAGTATCATAGGGTTATACTTGCAAAGAATATATGTGTTCATAACTGAATAGCACCATCAAATAAATCATAAGATAGAACTGATAATATCATAAAGCATTAGTAGTCTTGCTACCTTATCATGTCACATATGTTTGGCTGAGTATATGCCTAAAGCTTATTACCCCTCTAGGTGGAATACTGATAAAAATCCTATCAGCTGGACTCCCAAAGTGCACATTAGACCAATGAATTTAGTCACATTGGGAAAAACATTCTATACATATGCATATCATAAATTCATATAGCTTGGATTTCTCAAAGAATCACATTGATCATAAGACCATCAACATATGAACATGAATTCATTAAAATTAGCACCTAGGTTTCATATGAGCTTGGTCCAAACAAGAATGACCAAGTCATTCACATCAATTAAGGTGATCTCATGTGTCACGTCCCACCATAAAGGCCGCGATGGTCTTAGGGCAGGGTAGATCTAAGGTTACGGGAAACCCGTAGAACCCAACACCACTATCCAGTACAGTCAATTATATTCAAAACTATTCATTAATAATCTAAGTTCATTTAACAATAGCTAGTATTACCGAAAATCTAACAGAGTTTCCTTTATAATTTTAACCTTATTCCCAAATTATATTTACAATTTCACAATCTGCAATAAAAATGCACTCCCAATATGACACTTCTAAATCTCCTTCATAACATGTAAATTTTATTTTAGTATTTTCAGTATAATTGTCTTTTCACTTCACTATCATTATCATTATCAATAATTTAGCATTGCACATTATAGTCATTCACTACTAAGATTTAATAGCAAATCACATTACATTTTTAATGTTACTTAAATGTTAGTTATTTCACTGTTCATACAATATTATAGTACTTAATCACCTAATTATACACAGTACCATAAAGCTCTAAAAGTTGACTCTTAGAACTTGTAGAGAATAAAATTCTACCTCGATATACTTGACATCCCAAGTCGGAAAAAAAATTGACTTGGAAGCAGTCTTCTCTATCTCATTCCTGTAAATATTATAAACCACTATATAGTGAGTATAAAAATACTCAGTGAGTTATATATACATCATGCTACATGCAAAGGATTGGGTAACAATGGAAAATATGAAGGAAACAATATCAATAATAGAGTGTCAGATATAGAGCATAATCAAATTAACAGGCAACAATATTGGGTATCAGTGAAGTGTAAAAGGAAGTAGTCATGTTCATATAACACACATAGAGGATCTGTAACTATAGTCGAATATCTTCATATTACGTAAGGCGGTCCAGACCTTACGGCTGAAACAAGTCCCTTCCCAGCTAGGGTACCGGACATTTAGCCCTGTCCAGTAGGCCACTCTACATAATATTGATGATTTTCCCCTCACTACCCCATCGATATAGTAGCTCTGCTATACAAACATGTATAATAGGTCAATGGAGCAATAATTAAGTGTAATGATATTCAGTAATCAGTAAATCTCAATAATAATCATATGTTCACTGGACATGTTCAGGTATATCCATTTCTATATCAATATCAAGTCAATATCAATTCATCAAATTTAGGCTTGGTCATTTTACAGTTATACAATGATATATTTGGTGCTCAAGGAAGAAAAGTCTTTCAAATGCAATGAATCATGATATATCCAAAAACATGCATCATGATGTACATATAACTCACTTTTGCTTTTAGCCTTCACATTTCGATTCCTTTTCCTTGGTTCTATTTCTTTGCATTTTTCAATTTCCATCAATCCTTTATTCATTCTTGACTCTACATATTCAATTAATTTCAATTTAGATACTATTTAATATAAAATTACATTAATTACACTTATATTTAAGAAATTCCTAAATTTCTCAAATCACTAAGGTTTTTCTGTGCAACATTCCATACAGGCAGCCTGTGTTCCTTAATCCATATCTCTTCCTATACTTATCTAAATACTTAAATTCTTATTCTCACTTAAACTAAACATATTGAGATCTAATATCTCCAAAATTCAGACATTTTCAAGTTCTACATATTATATGGTGATAGTTTGAACTTAACCTCGCTGTCAACCCTGCTGCCCTATAACATTGACTAAGGCAGACTCTGTTCTTTTGCCTATAACTCAATTTATACTTATCCAATTACTTTGATTTTTTTTTCCTATTTACTATATACACATAATATTATAACATATCCAAATATTAGATTATTTGGATCACATTATAATTATTAGTAAATTTTCAAATTTAACCTACAGTCCTGAAATTTTTATCAAAATATACCCTATTTCAATACCTATAATTAATTACGTGTTCTTCCAATTACAAAAAATAAATTTACATAAATTTATATAACATATAAATGAACATTTTTCATTTTTAACACTTTCTCTAATTCAGAATCTAAGGTCCTCATATCAATAGAACTCAGTAGCCTATGTTCTATTTATCTATCAATTTCGACAGATTAAACTTATGGCTAAATATCTCTTAAACCATTAATCCAATTGACAAACACTTCTATAGAACTCTAGATAGGATATAAAATAACACTTTTTATATTGAAAATTTCTTATAATTCTATCTCTAACTCTCTCTATAATAAAAATACAATAACAAATTTCCTAAAACCCTGATTTTGTGTTAGTTATGTTTTTTTCCTAATAACTCTTTGCTCACTTCGAATTTTAGAAATTCCTTTTATAAAAAACTAATTAATAGATTTATCTACAATTTTTATGTTTTAATTATCCTCAAATTAATTTATTAATATTTCGAAATACTAGTTATAATCTACTGCCTTAAAACTGATTCTAGAATCCTTATAAACCCTAGTTTATCTTTATCTTTCTTAGCTTAAATCTATCAATTTTTCTACTTAATTAAAATATAAAACTCTTAAATACAATTAAAAACTGAACTTTAAAAATCATACCTTAAGTTCTTTCTTAGCTTAAATTTATCAATTTTTCTACTTAATTAAAATATAAAACTCTTAAATACAATTAAAAACTGAACTTTAAGAATCATACCTTAAGTTAAATCACTTGAATTCTACCTTATTTTTCTCCTCCCAATAGTTGACTATCAAACTCCATCACTTTTCTTTATTAAACTCCTTCCTTCATCAACGTTCCTATCTATTTTTAGTTGATTTCTTTGGAAAGGTTGGAAGCTAATTTTTTTTTTTTTTTCAATTGAGGATTCGGCCAAACTCTTCAAAAAAATGTCCATCTTTCTCTTTTTATACTCCAAAGATAAATAATTGAAAAAAATAGTAAAGATTGTAGAATTTTCTAGAATATAAACACTTGTTAGTTTCTTAATGCTATGGAAAAAATCATGAAATAAAAAAAAAAAAATCTCCCATTTTAATAGTTATGGCAGGCCATCTCAAAGTAATCTCCAGAATTTTTTTGATGAAAAATTGTTATTTTATTGGTGAGTCCCATAACTTTTAATAATTATACATTTTGCCCACAATTTTCCTTAATTATAATTGGTACCACAATTCTTTTTAATTCTTTTCAATTAAATCCTTAAATTATTGACATTCAATTCCTATGAAACCTTATATTATCCTTAGTACCTCAATTCAACTTAATCATTCAACCTCTATAGTTAAAAAAAAATTATACCAAACCCGTTTCGGCAAAATTTCGAAAATAGATAATTTATGTCTCTTAATTTCTCTCTTATTTTGTATCCATTTTCACTCACCATAAATATCATATATACTTCAATTTACTTTAATTAATCCATAATCCATCAAACTTAAATCATGTAACAAAAATTTGCATAAATTAGCATCAAAAATTAATTAAAAATAGTCTACCGATAAATTCCTCTAAAAGTCGGATTTTCTTATCATTTTTATCTCTTTACTATCCATTTGTCTCTCTAATTTCATATTAAATGTCAAATTATTTTTCTCAGTATTTTAAAATCTTAATTCTAAATATTCTCAATTAATTTCTATAACAACTTCTTACAAATATTTAACAATTCTTTACTGATAATTTTGTCGGTTATCATCTTTAAAATTCTTCTACAACAATTATTCTTAAATTTCCTTTGTATTCCTCAATAGTTATTTTTAGCCAATTTATTCTTTAATTAACATCTTTCTATCACTATGATTCGCTACTTCCTTACTGTCTATTGTACTACAGTATGGGGTGTTACACTCTACCCCACTTTCAATAAGATTCGTCCTTAAATTTTCTTATTCAATAATGTAACGATCGATATTTATACCTCTAATAGTCTCCAAATAACTTTTGTTTTTCAATTCCTTTATATCACTTATAAATTCTTAGACTATTACTCGATTTCCATAATTTCCGTATCACTCATTAACATCTTATTTTCGTAATCTTTATATCATCACTGCGATTTCATGTGTTTCTCTTTATGTGCCTAACTGCAATACTCACTTATGACTAAACTTCAGTGTTGAATTAATTATATCATTATGGAAATTCTTATTAGTTACTTGTTGCTATAACTTTAATTTTGTCACTATCCTTTTCATTATAATCATACTTCCTATGTTCACGATATATCACACATTATAATTAATCACGATAGCACTAGTCCTATCACTATCGTTTCATTAATAGCAAATCACATCATATTTTTAATGTTACTTAAATATTAATTATTTCACCGTTCATACGACATTATAGTACTTAATCACCTAATTATACAAAGTACCGTGTATCTCTAAAAGTTGACACTTATAACCTTTAGTACATAAAATTCTACCTCGATGTACTTGACTTCTCAAGTCGAAGAAGAAATTAACTTGGAATCAATCTTCTCTATCTCATTCCTGTAAATATTATAAACCATTATATAGTGAATATAAAAATACTCAGTGAGTTATATACATCATGCTACAAGCAAAGGATTGGGTAGCAATGGAAAATATGAAGGAAACAATATCAATAATAGAGTGTCAGATATAAAGCATAATCAAATTAATAGGCAACAATATTTGGTATCAATGAAGTGTAAAGGGAACTAGTCATGTTCATATAACACACATAGAGGGTATGTAACTGTATTCGAACATCTCCATATTACGTAAGGCGGGCCAGACCTTATGGCTGAGATAACTCCCTTCTCAGCTAGGGTCCCGGACATTTAGCCCTGTCCAGTAGGCCACTCTGCACAATGCTGATGGTTTTCTCCTCATTACTCCATCGGTATAGTAGCTCTGCCATACAAACATGTATAATGGGCCAATTGAGCAATAATTTAGTGTAATAATATTCAGTAATCAGTAAATCTCAATAATAATCATATGTTCACTGGAAATGTTCAGGTATCTATTTATATATCACTATCAATTCATCAAATTTAGGCTTGGTCATTTTACAATTATACAATGAAATATTCGGTGCTCAAGGAAGAAAGGTCATTCAAATTCAATGAATCATGATATATCTAAGAATATGCATCATGATGTACATATAACTCACCCTTGCTTTTAGCCTTCACATTTCCATTCCTTTTCCTTGGTTTTATTTCTTTGCATTTTTCAGTTCCTATCAATCCTTTATTCATTCTTGACTCTACATATTCAATTAATTCCTATTTAGATACTATTTAATATAAAATTACATTAATTACACTTATATTTAAGAAATTCCTAAATTTTCCAAATTACTAATGTTTTTATGTGCAACGTTCCATACTGGCAGCCTATGTTCCTTAATCCATATCTCTTTTTATACTTATCCAAATATTTCAATTATTATTCCTACTTAAACTAGATATATTAAACCTAACATATCCAAAATTCAAATATTTTCAAGTTCTACGCCATATAGTGATAGTTTGAACTTAACCTCACTGTCAACCTTGCTGCCTTGTAACTTTAACTCAGGCAGACTCTATTCTTTTGCCTATAACTCAATTTATACTTATCCAATTACTTTAATTATTTTTTCTATTTACTCTAGATACATAATATTATAATATATCAAAATTTTAGATTCTTTGGATCATTGTAAAATTATTAGTAAATTTTCAAATTTAACCTAGAGTCCTGAAATCTCTATCCGAACCGATTTTGTTTCCATGCCTATAATTAATTTCTTGTTCATCCAATTACAAAACCATTTTACATCCATTTAGATAACATATATATGAATATCTTTCATTTTAACATATATATGAACATCTTTCATGTTTAACACTTTCTCTAATTTAGACTTTAAGGTCCTCATATCAATAGAACTCAGTAGTCTATGTTCTGTTTATTAGTCAATTCGGGCAGATTACACTTATGGCTTTATATATCTTAAACCATAAATCCAATTAAAAAACCCTTTTATATACCTATATATAAGATATCATGAACACTTCTTTTAATTTTGTCTCTAACTCTCTCTATAATAAAAATACAATAGCAAATTTCCTGAAACTCTGATTCTAAGTCGGTCATGGTTTTTTCCTAATAAATCTTTCCTCACATAAAATTTTAGAAATTTCTTTTATAGACATCTAATTAACATATTTATCTAAAATTTTAATATTTTAATTATCCTCAAATTCATTCATTTAAATTTCGGAATACTAGCTATAATCTACTGCCTTGAAACTGATTCCAGAATCCTTATAAACCCTAGTTTATCTTTATCTTTCTTAGCTCAAATCAATCAATTTTTCTACTTAATTAAACTATAAAACTCTTAAATACAATTAAAAACTGAAGTTTAATAATCGTACCTTAAGTTGAATCACTTGAATTCCACCTTCTTTTACTCCTCCCAATAGTTGACTTTCAATGTCCATCACTTTTCTTCATTAAACTCCTTCCTTCATTAACTTTCCTATCTATTTTTAGTTGATTTCTTTGGAAAGGTTGGAAGCTAAATTTTTAGTTATTTTTCTATTGAAGATTTGGCCAAGCTCGTTATAAAAATCTCCATCTTTCTCTTTTTATACTCCAAAGACAAATAATTGAAACAAATAGTAAAGATTGTAGAATTTTGTAGAATATGAACACTTGTTAGTTTCTTAATGCTATGGAAGAAAATCGTGAAATAAAAAAATCCCACTTTTTAATAGTTATAGCCGGCCATTTCAAAGAAAGCTCCAGAATTTTTGATGTAAAATTATTATTTTATTGGTAGGTCCCACAGCTTTTGATAATTACACATTTTGCCCCTAATTTTTTTTAATTATAATTGCTACCACAATTCTTTTTAATTCTTTTCAATTAAGTCCTTAAATTATTGACATTTAATTCCTATAAAACCTTATATTATCCTTATTACCTCAATTCAACTTAATCATTCAACCTTTGTACCTACAAAATTTTTATACCGAACCCGTTTCAGCAAAACTTTAAAAAAAAATAATTTATGTCTCTTAATTCCTCTCTTATTTTGTATAAATTTTCACTCACCTTAAATATCATATATACTTCAATTTATTTTTAATTAATCCATAATCCATCAAAATTAAATCATGTAACAGAAATTTACACAAATTATTGTCGAAAATTAATTAAAAATCATCTATCGATAAATTCCTCCAAAAGTCAGATTTTATTATCATTTCTATCTCTTTACTATCCATTTGTTTCTCTAACTTCCTATTAAATGTCAAATTATTTTTTCTCAGTATTTTAGAATCTTAATTCTAAATATCCTCGATTAATTTATGTAACAACTTTTTACAAATATTTAACAATGCTTTACCGATAATTCTATCAGTTATCATCTCTAAAATTCTCATGTAATAATTATTTTTAAATTTCCTCTGTATTCCTCAATAGCTATTTTTAGCCTATTTATTCTTTAATTAACATCATTATATCACTATGATTCGCTACTTCCTTATTGTCTACTGTACTACAGTCTGCGGTGTTACATCATGGAATAAGTTATTATCAATTTAATAATATCGTGGGAAATTCATTTAATAGGCTAACATTTTAAAATTTCATAATTTGGATATTGAATACATATACATTAAGAAGAATTGAACAATCAAATTAAAGAACAATATACATGTGCAATGTTTATACTTATTTCAAAGTAACTTATCCTTGTAAATCTCTCAAACACTTATATATTTAATAGTCTTCTCTTTTCCCTTGAATTCTCTTCTCCTATATCAAATCTCCAAATATTCAAATTAGGGTTTTTACCTAATAATACCCATACACGATAAATTCTTAGGATTCTAATCATCTTTTAGAATCCTAACATGTCTTCTAACATAAATTTAATTACTCATTAAAGAAATGTAGAAAATTATGATGAATAGCTATTATTCACCCAAAACCTTAAAACCACAGTCTTACTTATAATCCATAGTAAATGTCAATTGATGCACTTAAACATCTATAATTAACTTATATTCATCTATTCTAACCATGCATTAACTTATCTTAATTGAGAATTGAGTTTTGAAACAAATACCTTGAAATGGAGAATCCTTGAGAAGTAGAAATCTTGGTGTTTCTTTGATGTTTGGTTCTTGTTTCTTGTGTCAATGGAGTTGAAGTAATAATTAGAAGAGAGAATTTAATGAGTTTTAAGGGTGGTTGAAGAGTATTTATGAAGTAGAGAGAAAGGTCCGAATAATTGAAATCTAAAAAATGAAGAAATGGGGTCGGGTATTTATAGACTCGTGTCATCACGCCCGTGAAGAGGGGCTTCATGGCCATAAAGGCCACTATTTATATTTAGGTTCAAAATATTTTCATGGCCATGAAGAGATATTTCATGCCCGTGAAGGCAAATATGAGGATCTGACAAATTTATACATAAAATTTTATCATGGTGGTGAATGATATCTCACACCTATGAATAATGATTCACGCCTGTGAAGACATACTTCATGCCCGTGAAAAGCTTGCTGGTGAGAATTTCTAATGATTTTTCATTCCAAATTATCCAAAGTCAACAAACTTATACTTAATCATGTCTCTCAACCTTGCCCACAGACACAAACTCAACCTCACCTACAAACTCAACCTCAACCTTGCCTATAAACTCAGACACAAACTCAAGCACAGACACAGTAGCAGCCTGCACCTCAACCTTCATATCATGATCATCTTCTTCACTCTCTCACCGAAGAAGAAAAGAAAAGGTTTGTGATTCTAACTACCAATCATAACATTTTCCCATCTAGGTAAATAGATTGGGGTGCATTGGGTAGCTTAAGTCTTACAGAGTCAATCTGGGTTAAATTAGCCGTAGTTGACTGGACGATTATGTCCAACATAATCTATGCTTGTTATCCTCTCCTTGTTTAATAGTTTTTCTCGACTCTTAAGGTGAACACAACTTCTATTTCATCCTATGGCATTATGACCTTCAAACTCTTAGAGTAGCCTTATACCCTAGATTGAGTCAGACTTGTTCAGATTTGTGGTTTTTCATATCAGAGCATTGACAATTTTCCTGATAATTTTGATGAGTCTAGTTTTGGAGGTAGATAATTGGTCTACACACTGATTTCAACCCTAGAACCTCTAAAGCCACAAGCATTCAGAGTCTCGTGTTAAAAATTATCCATCGTATTATAGTCTATACTATAAATGCAAGAGGGATAAGTTATAGCGTGTTGCTTAAAACTAACCTATTCTTCCTTTGGTGCATAGAAAAAGGTCACAAGCTGGCTTCTGAAAGATGGTTTGCAGATCACTTTAATTTGCAGTCAAAACGAAAGTCCAGCGACATTGTGATTGGTCACCTGGTGACCAAAATTTCTATTGAGTTAATCCGGACCAATCTCAACCCTAGGTTCCTTTTTTATCTCGAAACCACAACTTTCCAACCTTTGCATCATCTTCATGATGAGTACAAATCCTTAAGCATCCAAACCCTAGCCAAAATGTCTATAGTGATAAAAAAAACCGAGATGAGAACTTTGTACTTAGGGATGATATTGTGATTGGTGAATAGAATCGTGAACCAACTCGAGATCCTTCTCCTCCTCCTCCTTCTGCTATTATAGCACCTCCAACTTCTTTAGCAACATATGATTCTTTCGTGCCTCCTCTGACAGACCTTTCAGCTGGCTTCACTCATCACAGGTCGTATTGATGTGCTTGAGCATAATGTGCTTGCTAGAATTTAGTCTATTGATGATCGTGTCATGGAGCTCACCACCGAACAAACCTCTCTCAAAGGAGCACTTCACAGGCTTCGTTGACGGTAGCGTGAGCTGGTTGCAACTCTTTATGAGACTGAAGTTGTTCCTTTTATGGCTTCAGAGTCTAATGATGTAGTTTTGAGCCCTATGGTTGATGCCAATATTGCAAAGAACCAAAAACCTATGGACACCTTTACTAATGTTGCTACAATTGGAGTTGCCGTAGCTACTGAGCACCAAGCAGAGATTGATCCATCAATTGATCCTACACTTTATCCACCTGTTGATCCTTAGAATTTTAGGGATATTTTCTATTTATTTGTATTTTTCCTTCTTTTTTTTTTTGTATTTTGTTGACCTAATTGGTCCATTTTTGGGATATTTTGGCCTTTTATAATCTAATTTTACAACTTCAATATATTAATGCAATATTTGCTTTCAATTGTTGTTTTAATTTATCGTTTGAATATACATCTATATATATATATATATATA
>CANXYC010414886.1:0-14131 GCA_948193065.1 Aleurites moluccanus | reverse complement strand
GTATTTATACATTTTTTTTAAAATATATTTATTAAATATAGATTTTTTTATAAAAATTAAATTAAAATTTTTATTTTCATATTACAAAATATAGAGTTTTTGTACAAAAATTAAATTAAAATTTTCATTTTTACATATTATAAAATAAATTTCTTTTACTTTTAATTTTTGAATTTTGATTTGATTGTTTTATTTTTGAGTAAATATTTTTGTTTTAAATTTAATAAGAAAGATAATTTATCAAATTAAATTTTAAATTATAATCACACGAACATTTTATTTTAAGAAAAAATTTTAAATTGTACACATTGAAAATATTTTTTTAGTTATATATTTTATTAAAATATCTTAATAAATAATATATAATTTTTAAAATTGAATAAATTATAGAATTAAAATAATATATAAGTAAAGAATTAAATAATTATATGCATATTGTTAAAAAAATATATTCTTGAATTATTATATTATTTTGAAAGTATATTGAGAAGCATTATTATTTTCATATTTTTTATTTAATTAATTAAATTCTTCATAATAAAAAAGGATTTGCTTTCAAAATAATTTTATAACAATTAAAAAAAAGTAACATGTAAAAAATTATTTTATAATATGTGAAAATAAAAAATTTTATTTTGATATTTTTTATGTAAAAAGTATAAATTTATTACATAAAAATTTTTAGTATCATATTTTCTAAAAAATTAAAAATATTGACAACAATATTTTTATGTATTAAAAGTATTAATAATAAAAAATTATAAAAAAAAAAAATGAAAATTTAGTATGCCTTCCATATAAAATTTATTAACTTAAATGGAATAGGGGTATTTTAATAAAATTTGATAGTAAAAAAAAATAATAAGATGTCAAAAATTAAAATGAGAGTGTCAATATCACCTCTCTTATTTTAAATGAGGATAAAACTTTTTTTGTGATACTTTCTTACCATGTGATTTTATCTATTAAATAGTTAACTATCAAATACCTTATTACCCTTAGATTTTATTGATGTGGCATTAAAAGTAATTAAAAAATTATTTTTATTAATTTAAAGTCTAATTAAATGTTATGGACTCAATCAATTTAATATATATATATATGACAAAATACACCTTTATTTTAACAAAGAAAAGAAAAATAATAAATTTCATCGTCGTTATTATATAATACTTCATTCGTTTCAAAATAAACATTTTAGTTGTAAAATATATAAATATTAAAAAAAAATAGACTATTTTAACTTTTGCTCTCTCCTAATTAAGTATAATCATCTTTTTTATTATTTTAATATTTTTTTCTTAATTAAGTATAATTATTTTCTTATTTTTTAAAAGATAATAAATATTTTTATTTTTTCAAATTTGTATTAATTATATAAAAATAATTTTATGAAGGTATTATTGGAATATTAATGTAAAATATAATTTAAATTATAATTAAATTAAAATATATCAAAAAATAAATTATAATATTTATTTTGGAATAGAGTAATAAATCTTCATCACCCTCTAATCCAATTTCTGATTTTATTGGTGCAGAGAATGAAGTCTTCTTAACGAGCACTAATAATGAAGATCCAATCGTTGATAATGGAGTAGTTAAGAAAGCAAAAGAATCCTCTAATAGGGCCTAATTAATTGTAACTCTCACTAAACTTTTCAAAATTAATTTTTATATTCATATATTTTTAATATATTTTAAAAATATATTATTTGATTTTCAAATTTTCAAATTTATATTTTAATCTATACATTTTTAAAATATATACATTTTAACCCTTTCATATTTTCATATTTTTAAAAATTTTATCTATTCTATATATATTATATAATTTTTTTCTTAATATATATAAATTGTCCTAAATTTTTTAAGATTATATTTGTTATGAATGTATTATTATATTTATAAATAAATAAATATTTTATAACATAATAATACTCAAAATTTTAAAATGTTTTACATTAAACTTATATAACTTCGTAATTTGTTTCCATAAGACAGAATTATTTTTAGCCCCTACCTTGAAATTTAGTTTGGTCATTGTAATAATAACAATGATTATGATAACCAGCCATGTAAAACCAAGAAGAAGCAATACCCTCCTCCTATAGGTTTGTTAGAGCAAACAGGGGAATATTGTATGCCTGCTTAGAAATTAGTGAGAAAGAACAGTAATTGTAGACTCGTAATTGAAGTTCATACAGTGAAGCACACATGTTTGCTCTAACAATGGCAACAAAAATAATTACTTTTTGCCATAAACAAAGTCACATTGTGGCAAAAAGATACGTACTCCTTTTGAATTTTGATTTTTTTTTTAATTATTTTAAATATTTAAATAAATAATTATTTATTCTTTAAAATTTAAATTAATAAATATTTTCGTTATTAATTTTGAGAAATTTATTAGTCAGTTTCTATATTTTAATTTCTTTAGTATAATTGACATAAACGGAATTACATTGTAGCAAGGATGACACATGTTTCTTAAATTTTGATTTTTTTTTTAATTTAAACTAATTAATATTTTCGTCCCTAATTTTTTAAAAATTTATTGGTTAGTCCCTATATTTCGTTAATATAATTGGTCATTTCGTATATTTAACCGTTAAAATCTTATAAAAATTAAAATATTTTTCATTTATACTTAAAATTTTCATTTCAACCAAAATTAAATTTCAATCACATTTTTTATTATGATAATTTTATATGAAATGATTATTACAATTTAAATTTATGATTTCATTAAATTATAAGATCAATATTAATCTAATGATTTAATTATAAGTTTTAAATTTCATTAAAAATAATAACTAAAACATAATTAAATGGAGAATTCTATATTTACACAATATTAAATCCTTACATCCAATTTTCAAACCAATAGTATTATAAATTATATTATAAAATTCATAGATAAATTGATAAAAATTTTCATAAAAAAAAACACATCAAGAATATAATATGAGTAATTAAAATGATTAAATATCTTTTTTTTAATCCTTAAGAAAATAAACAAGTAAAAATATATTATTGCTATATAAATAATTTTCAATTTAATCGTTCTTGCTATTTTGAGGAGTACAAATTCCTCTCACTGGTGAAAACATAAAAGTAAAGAAACAGAGATCAATAAACATATAACAAATCACTTAAAAAAATATCATCTAATAATATATACAGTTTTATTGTCGGTGTTTGTTTTATCTTTTGAGTGGTAAATGAAAATTCATATATGAGGTCTTATAATTTTCTTTTTCAAAAATTCACTTTTTAAGCATTATTTTACATTATTATTATTTTAAATCATATTATTTTTAAATTAATTGAATGAATTGGTAATTTTAGTTGTAAAAGTTAAATAATTTAAAGTAATTAAGCAACTACTTAGTGTTGTTGAATTTGTTGTAGACTTTCAAGTTTGCCTAAAATTAATTTGTGATTTGGTTAAATAATTTAATAAAATTTAATATTTAATTTATTAAATACTGTAATTAATTTATAAATTTTATTTAATAATTTAAAATATTCATGATTAAATGTAATATTTAAATTAATACTTAGTAAATAAAGATGAAAAATAATTAACTCTGACAAGATTATTTTTTAAATAATATAATTATGTTCATTATCTTCTTAATCCGCCTCTGCTTTTTGCCTAGGCCTGATGCGTCCCCCTGAACACGGACTTCCTCGCAGAATTTGCAGGTTCCGATTTGATCGGCCATAGTGGCAGCGGTGGCGACTTCCAAGCGCACGATTTTGGCCTTTGTTTGGCCGAGCACAGCAGCCAACGGTAGCTCGATGCTTCACCATTTGAAGCCTAGAGGCACACTGACGCATCTAGCCGAGTAAAATTGTGTTGTCGGTGATCGAATCATGCTAGGCAATAGCATAGTGGCGGCGGGTATGAAGGTTGGCAGAGGCATAAAGGAGATGATGGCAAAATTATAATTTTACCAATAGGGTTTATGAAATCCTAAAAGGAAACTACAAAATTGTCATTAGTGAATAGAACTTGTTTTTTAATGTAAAGGGACAGTCTTGTAAATGAATAAGTTAGATTTATGAAACCTAATTAATTTTTTATTTAATTTTAATTTTAATAAGTGATTTTTTTTTTAATTTTAATTACATAAATTTGAGAAGATAAATATAAATATTTAAAATTTTAATTTTCAATATAAATTTGAGAAAATAAATATAAATATTTAAAATTTTAATTTTCAATTTGACTTAAAATAGATTATTTTAAATTAAAATTTGAATCTATAAAATATTTATTGCATAATTAATTTTAGAAATTAAGATGTTATTTTAATTTTTAATTTTAAAATTAATTGTGTGCTCACAATTTGTGGTTAAGACAAATTCTTTCCTTAAAAGAAGACTACAGTCATACATATTATTAATATATTTTGTTTGATATTGGAAACATTTGTTAAAATTCTAATTAGAGCTATATAAATCCCTTTAAGATACATACTTAATATAAATGTATATATCATATGATAAATATATAAATGATATAATAATATACTTAAATTATATATTTATATATATTCAATCACTATCAATCAATATATCTAATATAGTATTTTTCTTTTTGTCAAATAATAATGACAAGAAAACAAATATATAAATGCATTACAATTACGTGAGAATTCTTTTAGTCCATTAAAAATATTTCAAGGAAAAGAAAATTCAAATTTCTGGCTTTTCTCTTGTACTCAATTATTTTTTATTTTTTTTATAAACTCAACTCAACTTAATTAATTAATTAGAGTCTACTAATACAAATTTTTTATTTTTATTTTAAATAATTTTGAGCGACATAATATTTATAATATATTTAAATTGTAAAAAAATATATTATAAAAAATATAATTATAGAAAATATATGACACTCAACATAGCCTCAATTATTTTCTTTATATATAAAAATATATTATACTAGCAGAAAAAAAATATAATTCTATGAGATTAAAAACCTGAATTAATTTATTAATTGTTTGAGCAAGTTGAGATTTGGTAACAAACACAATTAATATCTTTCAAGCCAAATAGCATTTGCCAAGAAATGATGCGCCCTAAAATCCTGAGCAGCATTAATGAAAGTTCCCAAATAACATAACGATTGTCACGTGATCCAAAATTCTCAGCAAAAATTCTAATGCACATGGTTCCAATGCCAAACGTAAAATCAAGAGAATAAGATTTCAACATAAGTGATTTTATTATTATTTTTAATCCCAAAAGAGGATGAAAATACAAACTTTGATCTATTAGTCAATTGAGAAATATATTATTATTAAATTATATTTTTAATTATGATTTGTGAATTATTCATTATTGAACGAAAATATATTATTATTAAATTATATATTTAAATATAATTTACTAATTTGAATATATTGCTAAATCGAAAAATAAATTACCACTAATTGTGAATATGCTAATTATTATTTAAAATTAAAAAAAAGAGAATATATATATAAAAAAAAAAATAGTGCGATTTGACCCTTTTATGCTTTGTGTTTGTGAAATATTTTTAACAAAAATAAGTATGAAGTTTGCATCCTTAACAATTTGATAGCACTGTCAGTTTTTGTTAATATGATGTTTATGTGGCAATAATAACACTTATATTATGTAAGTGCCACAAAAGCACTAATTAATGCTAGCGGTTTGAACATCATATTGCTAATGAAAGAAACTCTAGAACCAAAAAATAAAATTTTTATATAACACTCAATATATAAAAAAGTCAATTCACAAAATACTTTTACTTTAAAAAAAAAAAATCAATCATTCATTTTATTCAACAATGCATTTACAAAGAGCTTTAATCCTAATTTTAAACATATGCATACATAATCTACAACAAAAAAAAGAAATAATAATAATAATAATAATTTTTTGACTATAAAATAAACTAAAAAAAGAAAAAGAGTAATTTTCAAGGTGAAGATTCCCACAAAAACACAGCTAAAATGGTAGCAAATTGAGTATAAAAACAGAAGATTCTCTTGCTTTCTCTAATATTTCTTGCTTAAAATACTCTTTTCTCTTTGCCTGAACCCTTCTCCAACCTCAAATTGCACTGTAAATTTTGCTATACAACTTGCGAATGGATGGCTTTCTAAAAACTTCGTCTCTTTAATTTCTCCTTTCTTAATTGCTTTATCATTATTATCATTAATCCTCCTTATCCCTATGTCAGTCAAATCACCACCAAATTCTAATCTTTGTAGTTCGACAAGTTTCTTATCAACCCTTTTTTTAAGAATATCCTCAATTGCTTATTTTCTATCAAAATACCCAATATCAAGAATACAATCCATTGTTATAACTCTAAGTTGCAAATCTTTATAATCTAAGAAACTAATGATTTTGAGTATTTCTCTATTTAATTCGATCCCATCTACTAATAGGAATCTGATTAATTTTATGTCACGACCTAAACTCGGGGATCACGATCGACATGCAGTTAGACCGAAATCTAATCATACAAGCCTTATAAATATTATACTTATAACCTATAATATATAGGTAAACATTTAATCAATGGCTTATATCCATATACTAACATTTAAGTACTATTTAAACAATTAACAATTCTTTACAAGTAAGATATAAGACTAATAATAATATTTAAAATTCAACTAAAATTTTTCAAAAATAATTACAAATAACTACTCTTAAGACTTTGGTTTAGACTCCAGTCTAAAGTACATAGCTCTTTTATTGACTTCCAAGAAGCCATTTAAACCAGTGCATGAATCAAAGGTCTCAATAAAACTTGACCCACAAAAACATCCTTATTGAATTGAATCAAGGCTGCAACTACACAAGCACACTATTCTTTAATTCTCTTAGGGAAATTATTGGGATCACAAACATTTTCTTTAGAAACAAAAAGAATTTTATATTCAAGAATCAAATCTTGCAATTCCCTATTAAACCCTTGAAATCATGTTCTCAAATTGAGTTAACAAAGTCTCCAACTCATCTTTTTCGTCATTTTGGCTTGGCTCTTTCATTGCAATCGTCAAATTCTCGTTGCTTTCACAATCAATCCAGGCTTGAATTTCATATTCAATTGACCCAGCGACTCAGAAGATGGAGTCAGTGGAGACATGACGAGTAAGGAAATTTTGGAGACTATGGTCATCGCGTGATTTCTATAGAGATTCAACAAGAGTCTTAAGATTAGTGAGATGTTGAGAGAGAGTAGAAAGATGTGGGTGTTTAGAAGGATTGTACATGACTTTATTTCGAGCTCTAAAAGAGCTTTAATGGCGGGTGAGTTAGAGTCAGTAGATTTGCGATTTGGATAGAAGGTAGTGAGAGGCTTGTTCAAGAGCTTCTAAGATCTTAAGGACTCTGGAAATTTCTTTCTTTGAAGATGAGCCTTCCATTAATGGAGAAAAAAAAGAGAAAAATGGTCTGATTGGAGAGAAAAAGGGAAGAAGAGACATAATATGGGTTATATATATATGAAATTGAAGAATTATAACAGAGTTTTGAGAAGTTATGAGCTCAACGACTAGTCTGATATTAAGACATTGGCTCAAGCAAGTAGGTATGGAAAAATGCCTTGATTCATTGGGGATCCGCCCTGCTATGCCATGGTCAAAGTGAAGAATCCCCATTATGACTAAGGAATGGGACGGGGACGAGAAAAATCCAAAATTTTTTAGTGGAAATGAGGTGGGATAGTGTCATGTCCCAAAAATGAAACATGACAGTCCGAAGGTGTGGGACCTGTCTGTACTACCAACACTTGTAGAACCTCTACTATGATATCATCAACCATCAATTCTCACAAATCAATCCAACATCAAATTCAACACAAATTTCTCATATCACAACCCATCATCAACGTTTAATTATAAAATCCAAAACTTGTTAATTAATTAATTTATATTATTTAACTAC
Organism: Aleurites moluccanus; assembly: GCA_948193065.1. Taxonomy (NCBI): domain Eukaryota; kingdom Viridiplantae; phylum Streptophyta; class Magnoliopsida; order Malpighiales; family Euphorbiaceae; genus Aleurites; species Aleurites moluccanus. The sequence continues at coordinate 6,187 of CANXYC010414886.1, read as the reverse complement.
ATAATATACATATAAACTACTAATTAATCTAGTTTATTCATGGAGCTACTAAGGATCATAAAAGTAATGAAGTATAGATTATTTACATGACAAAAGAAACTCAGTTCCTTTGTAGAAAAAGGAAGCCTTAGGAACCGTTACCGACTACTCCTGACTTGAAAAATATTAAATCATTAAATGGATGAGTTTTATAACTCAGTGAGTTGTAAATATACTATTATGCAATAAGGTTAGGTAAGGAAAAAATAATCCACCAAATGCTTACACACAAAGTAATAGGTAATAAGTGATCAATTAAGGAAAGTAAGGTCACATAAATCAAAGAATAGGCTTAATGACTAGGAAATAAAACATAACAGAAATATGGCCACATACTCGTGTAAATCTCATTAGCTACATTTTAAATAGCTTAAACTCGTAAAATGGTATAAGGCTGATCAAAACTTATGACTAGAATTTAACCCTTCCTAGCTATGGTTAATAAATTAATCAATGTGCACATTGCCGATGGTTCTCATCCACTACCCCATCAGAAAGTAGCTCTGTCATGTTATTAAGTAATCAATATAAGGTGGTTTAATGATATATAAGGGTTTACATATGGCTTCATTGATACAAGAAAAATCATGTCATTTTCAAGTAATATAACAATGAACTTATTAGGTATAATAATCACAATACAACAATGTTCAAGAAAGAATATTCATATAGAAATATATCAAAGTCCTATAGTTTAAGCCACATTTTATCAGCATTGATGCCAACGTATCAAATGATAATAGATTTAAGGTTAAACACTTGGTGGATTGAAAGTTGGTTTCATTTGGGCATTTCATCGAACACATTGTGGGCATGAGTTTAGCAAACAATAGATAGAGTTTTGGTTCAATATTGACTAAGCCAAATTTGTCAAACAACAATGTCACAATCTCAACAAGGTAATGTGGTAGCAAACTCATTCAACAAATAGGAGAAATAAGCTAAACAAAGGCAAAAATAAAGCAACAAAATTCTAGGGAAATGGCTCATCATGGTTCAGCCAACAAGGGGAAACAATGGGGAAATTTCCATAATTTCAAACAAAACTATTTTTATACATAATAATATATTTATAACTCACCTCAACACTTGATTGAATTAAAAACACAGTAGGATCATCAAAATTCAATTTATTCCAACTTGCCATTCATCACCATCATCACTATTATTTCTTTGATTTTTTGTTTCTACAGTATAAATTTAGTATATTTTAGACTAATTTTAATATAGAAAATAATAATCTAAGCTTAGTTTGAATTAAACACTTCCATATCAAATTCTAGGTTTTGACATAAATACTAACTCAAATTCAAATCAACCTATAGCCTAATATATGCTTCTATTTACTTAAATAATCATCTAATACTATCATACTAATCATATTTAATGAAAAATAAATAAGTTTAGATCATTTACCTCAAATTTCTTCAATTTCTCAACTTTATCCCCTTTGATTTTTCTTTAGGTTTTTAGTGATAATTCTTATAGCTATTAAGTGTTTTTAGTTTAGAAATGATGTAGGATTAATTAGGTTTTAATTTGGATGTAATTTGATGGTTGAATTTTCGGTTAAAAATGAAGAAAATGGAAGTAAGAAAGGAAAATGGTAGTTTCGGCCATATAAAGAGAAAGGAAGAAGAAGTTTTGGAGTTTTATGGAATTTTTTAGAATTAGAAGATATTTATTAGGTTTTGGTAATTGCACTTTAACCCCTCAATTTTTATTATTTATAATTTTGCCCAAAAAGTTTTAATATTTACACTTTGGATCCAAAATTCATTTTAGATACTACTAATTTCCATAATTTATTTTCCATATAAATTTTAGGACACATAATTAATTTGGTGAAATTCTGTGTTAATTAGGTATTTTAGGCATAAAATTTGAAATTCAGGTACTAAACTGTTATTTTACTTCTATCTATTTTGGGTACTAGATTATTATTTTACATATAACCATCTAATTAAATACTATAAAGTCAATTATATTAATTAGAGGATCTTATTTATAAGTATCGAAAAATTCGGGGTGTTACATATAGGAATTGTATTCCCTATACCATAATCTGCCCCACCCACTATATATATATAAATTTAGAAAATAATTATATTTTTATAATTTGATTAAACTTATAAAAAATATAATTATTAATTATTAATTTTAAAAATATAAGTAAATATTTTATTAAGTAATTAAGTTATCAAAAAATTATTTATAGACAAAATTTAATAATAATAATAATTCTACTTCGCCCCGATCAAAGCAGGGAATCCCTGTTATGACTGGAGAATGGGGCGGAAATAAGGAAAATCTAAAAATTTTAGTGGAAATAAGGTGGGGATGAAAATTGAATGCCCAACCCATAACCCATCCTGCCCATTATATATATATATATTGTAATAACTCGATATGCGATTTATGTGTGATTGTTAGATCGAGCTTTGAAACTCCAATCGGGTAGGCATTTTTTAAAATTTTTAAGGTAATCATGTGTTAAATGCAATTAGAGAAAATTCAAATAGAACTCTATGGCAACCTAGAGAATTTTATTAGATAATGAAAAGGGAAGAAATGGAAGAAGAATAATTAAAGGAAATTAAAGATGACATTTTCTGAATTTTAACCCGGTTAGCTAGAGATAGAGACTGTGAAATTGTATTAACACTAAAATAAGTATAATATTAATTTAAATAATTGGAATTAAAATAAATTAGAGGCTAGATTAATTATTTGAGGTAGAATTCAAATGTAAAAGAATAATTCAAAAGGTAAAATGAATTAATTTGTGCTAGATTTTTTTTTTTTATGGGAACCTAATTTGACTTTATAACACCAGATAAAATGTATATATATATATGGAGCATGATTGGGCCGGCTATTTGGGAGTAGAATGGGCAAGTATATTGAGCAAAATTTGATACTTATCATCTTCAAAATTATTGCTCCAAGTGGAGTATTTTCTAGCCAAGTAAAAAAAAAAAATATGTATATAGAAAATAATATACTTATTACATCACTAGAATGATGTGATAAATAGAGATGGATTTAATTAATTATAAAAGATTTATCTAATTAGTGAATGGATCAAATTAATTGACTTAGTTTATAAATTGGAAAGAAAATAAATTTTCTATCTTCATTTTTTAGCATGACCCATAGCCTTCTTGCCTCCCACACTTTTCCATCTCTTCTTCAATTAACTACTAGATTCCTATGAATTAAACCATAATTAAGATACCAAGTTAAAGTTCCATCTCACTAGTTTTTCATATAGTAGTTAGAGTGGACTTACAAAGCTTGGTTTGAAAGGACTAAATTCCATTTATTCAAAGTATGCATTAAGGTAAAAATTTAACTTTATGTTTTTAATTCATTTAATTAATTCTAAAGTTAGATTAGATAATCTATTAGGTTAATTAAGTGTTAATATTGATTATTGATGAGTTTTAAGTTATGAATTATGATATAGAAATTCTGAAATTTGTGGGATTGTAGAGAAATGTTTAGTAAGCTAAATTGAGTTAGGAAATAAGAAGCTTATAGCACAAATTCTAAAAACTTAGACAAATATTTTTGAAAACCTTAAAACATAAAAGTTATAGATTTTATATCTTAACTTAAGAGATATGTGGTCTTGAGTGCTACTGACTCAGAATCGGATTCAGAACCAGACTCAGAATTATGTAACACTGAATCCTCTAAATTGGAAATCCTTACTCTTTGAATTAGAACAATCTCAAAACAAGAAAGTTTTTTATTTACATCTTATTTAAAATCCTGTGAAAGTAGAATAGGATTTGGATATATATTGATTGAGTTGTAATAGAAAAAGTAGAGCCTGACTGATTAGTTTTTAAGGGTAATTGGCAGAATTGCAGTGTGAGGTTTGAAAATTCACTATAAATTCTATAGCACTCAGAATGACCTAATTTTTAGATATGTTAGAGTTATTTATGTCTAATTTCATTAGGAAAAAGAATAAGAATAATTGAATTATCAAAACTTAAAATATGTTTAAAAGAAGCAGAGCTGCCAAAAACTGAAACCTAAAGAAAACTTAAATGAATAAGTGAAGAATAAGGAAGTTCATTTGTCAAGTTTATTTCGTGAAAGTTAATTGTAAATAGAACTCTAAATTAAACTTTTATGTGTTATAGCTTCCAAGAGGAAAAGAAAAGATAAAGATGAGGGGGAGCCATGTGATCACCCCTATTGTTTATGTTGAGTAGAGAAGGAAGTCTATTTTGGCTCTTTTTTGTTTCCAAGGTAAGTAACATATAAATACCTTTTTTTAATAGAATCTATATTGTTCATCCATATTTCAAGTTCATTGATTAAGCCATGATCCTACCTTATAAGTCTCATATACATTGTTATTGCTATTTATTATTTTCTAATTAATCCATTGAACCATACTAAGCCATTATCTTGGCATATGTGAAATATGACTTTCTTGATTATATTTTTGAATATTGTCCAACCATTGCTATATGATAAATGACCTTTATCACAATATGATTATAAATGACCTTTACCACATTGTAACCATATTAGCCATTGGAATCAATTAAAACTTTTGAATTGAATATGAAACTTGTTATACTTATTTGTCTATTATTATTTCTTGGAAAGTTCATTGTGAAACCAAACCTTAATATTTGATTCTCCAATGCCATGTTCATTGCCTATGTTCTTCATTGATGAGAACCTATTATTGATTATTGATATTGACAATGATATTGATGCACCCTACATGTGATCAATGACAGACTACTCTCCCGATTGAGTAGTAAATCTTATATCGGTCATTGTGCACAATGTTTCATGTGATCCTTAGCTAGTGAGGGTGGTCTCAGCCATGCAGTATGATCAACCGTATAACTTTCATAAGGTATGTTATCAGGATATGTAGCCTCTGTCTACTTATATAGATTTTGCTATCTGTCGTTGCTATATTATCATTTGGCTCAACATATAGATATATGAACTATTGGCTCATTGTGATTTAATTGGAGCATTTGGCTCAATTTACATGATTGATACAAGTTCTATATGATTAATTTTCTTTATGCTCTATTGTTTCATTGAGTACCCTTTTTAATTACATGTTACCCTTACTGATTCCAATGGCTATATCCTTATTTAGTTATTTATTTATGAGACATATTCATTGCTATTCATTTTATTCACGTATTGATGACCATTTATTCTTTCCATATTTTTTTAACCTCACTAGGGAGGTATCTATATGTTATTCACTGAGTGTAATCTCACATTTTAGTGGTTTATAATTTTTTCCAGGTTTCAGTAGATAGCTTTGGTTTCAGCCACATTCTTCTCCTGTGCTGGGAACCCCTAGAGTTTATGTATATTCCTTTCTATGGTTTATATTTAATTAGTGCTCCATGGTTAAAGATGTTAGTATCAATGATATGTTATATATAAATTATAAATAGTTCTAACTCAGTGTAAAAATACCTTATGATATTTTTAGTGGATATGATATATGATCATCATTTAAGAAGTAGTGAAGTATTATGAATATTTTTTTTTTGAATTTTGGTGGATTCTGGGAAATAAGGATGGACGAATAGAACTGCAATTTCTTCTGCAGGTTGTGTAATTGATATAATAAAAGAGAGGGACATAAATCTCAGGTTTAAGTTTGAATATTTGGGAAAGTTATGATGAAATTTCTATAGAAATGTATGCTTTGGGTTCTACGGTTAAAAGGGGCCTTACGCTTACGTATACCCTAAGACCGTCACATTCCCTGAAGAGGGAGATTTGACAAAGTTGGTATCAGAGTAAAGAAATAGCTTACATAATAGAAAACTTAATTAAGAACATATAAGATATTAAGTATAGGAAAACCATATTTGATTCTCCAATGCCATGTTCATTACCTATGATCTTCATTGATGAGAACCTATTATTGATATTAACAATGATATTGATGCACCCTACATGTGATCAATGACAGACTACTCTCCTGATTGAGTTGTAAATCTGTAACACCTCAGCTTAGCCTGAACCAAATCCATATAGAGATCTTCGGGGGGAGATTTTTAATTTCTTTATATTGTTATGCTTATATATATTTATGCATGAAATTGGTATTTATGCATGTTATTTGAATTAGTTCTAG
>CANXYC010414853.1:0-28117 GCA_948193065.1 Aleurites moluccanus | reverse complement strand
TGCATACAATTATCTTCACATTGATAACTTCCATCATAATTATAATTGTTACATTCCGATAAATTGATATTATATCTGATAATGTCATTCATACTAATATATATACATGGTGAATTAGTAATGCATCTCATGTTTATAAATCCACTGATTATTTTGTACTCACCCCACCATGTTGAACTATTTCAGGGAAAGGAGAGTGAGGCACTAATATCCTGGCTACTTGTATATTCCCAGCCCCAGAACAGATGTATAGTCCTTTCTTAGAGTAGTATAGATTATTCCATGATATTAGCTGTGTATATAAATATTTTGAGTATGCCTTGTGGATATGTAAATGTATAATTATATGTTGTGATGTGTTTGAACATTTTGATATGGGTATAAATGTATGTCTATATATTCATATTTTAACAGGGGTGCAGCTGATATGGTAAGCTTACATGACTATGACATATGGATAAATGATATTACAAGAAATCGCTATATGATTGAGATGTATGAACACATTATATGAGTTGATATAGATTATGCATTTTGAGTTGGTATAAGTATTAACTGATGTGAGTTGTGTTTGGAGGTTGAAAAGTGGTTTGATATTAATATTTGAAGTGTTTTATTATGTTTTCTATTTGGGCAATGTTATTATTACAGGGGAGACTCTGTCCGATTTTCTGTAAACTTAAAGTGTTTTTTTTAAAAAAAAAATAATATGTCATAAAATGATTAAATGAAATGAAGCATGTAACTTGGGTTCTTCGTGGTACTGGTATGTAAATTATTCTCGTGCCCTAGGACTGTCATAGCCTATAGTGTGGGCTGTGACAATTTAGGCTCACACTCAAACCTTTATAAGTATTTTCCTGGAATCACGCTCAAACCATATACAAGTGTTTTCTCAAAGGCTCACACTCAAACCTATACAAGTATTTTCCTATTTGGCTTACACTCAAACCCTTGAAGAAATACAAAAGAAAAAGATAAAGAATTTTTCTAAAATTTATCCAACTATCAAATAATCAATAAGTCTTAATGAACTTAAGGATTTTACAATTTAAAGCTCATAAATTGATACTTTACAAATATAGGCTCTCTAAGCCATATACAAGAATGATTTCAATGCAAAAACTTAAATCAATGATCTCAATTGTTGTTCTCTTGATTTATAACCTTCTTAAACTTTAAAATAATTTGTATTTATAGCCCAACATCAAATATGACTGTTAGGATCCAAAATATACCTGTTAGAATATTTTTCAACAGCTATTTTTTATTGTCTGAATCACAGGAGTCACACCCGCAACTTTTGAGTCGCGCCTGCGACTTTTTATCCCTGCCAGAGCAATAATTTAATTTTATCATATCTTGAGTTATACAATTCAAAATCATGCACTGTTTTTTATATTAGAAATTGGAGATGTCTACTTAAACTTTTTAGTTTAACTCAATTTCAAAATAATTCATCTTCATATTTTGAAAAATCATAACATTTTCTTACTATAATCTGAAAAACAGTTTGAGCATGCTTCACTAATTTTTCAATTTCTCCTTCTATAAAACTCGAAATCACTTGATTCTTTTTCCATATAAAACTAAACATTCGGAGATTCAATTATATGTAATTTCATACCAAAATTATTCTTCTATAATTTTGAGAAATATTTTCAATTTGTCCTATTTATTCTGTCCTAGTCTGTCGGTTTGAGCATAATTCCTTCAAAAATTCATATCTTCATTTTCAATGTCCAATGCTCAATCCAATTTTTGTCCTTAAAATTAGATATCCATATCTTTCCATCCATATATATATATGGTTTGTCCTACTAATATCTTCCAATTTATACAGAATTTGGCATCAATATGGACTTTGTCTAAGTCTATCAGTTTTTCGGTGCCACACCTTCAACTTCCTCGAGTCGCGCTTGTGATTCAAACAGTCGCGCCCGCGACTTTATGCTCGATTTTGATATGAGGCTACTGGATCTATTGAGCTCTTCTTGAATAAATGTCATTCCTGTGACTAACCATGTCACGCTTGTGACTTCCACATGTCGTGCCTGCGACTTCCACATGTCGCTACCGTGACATACCAGCAATCCATAATTGTCTTATTCACTTCTCCAAGTATGCTCCTCCTAAGCATGTGCACTTAATGAATTCTATTTAAATGTCAGTCAAGACTTTTTAAATGTGTTAACCTATAAATAAACTTTGGTCATGATTTCTCATGCCTTGACCAACTCAAATAAATTGTTAGCACAATTAATACAATTAACATGTTTTATTATTATCAAAATCGACATCAAACCCAAGAGGGCTAAGATAAATACTTCTAATTATAAGGTCTGATAAACTTTTTGTATTTTGAGCAGTTTACACAGATAGGTAACCTCTGCTTCCATGTGATCATAATAGATTGGACTCGAATTTTCTATCTTGAAATTTCATATGTCTCACAAGTTATAAAATTTTTATTTAATGGATAAATTATACTTATTTTTATGATTAAAATATTTAATATTTAATGAGAAACAAAGTGATATTCTCTATTATTGCTTTTATAAAATTTTCTTAAAAATTTTTCTTTAAAAATGAATTTCTATCCAAAATAATCCCAAGTGTATAATTAAATAATTTTATGTTTATCTAAGTAATTATAATTACTATATAAGCTCTACTTAAATTTAATATTGTATAACAATATGCTCTAAATATTAAGCTAAGAGTCATCCTACATCAAACTTTCAAATGTAAAAGTCATACTATTTTTAAAGACTACTTCCTATTTCAAATACCCGTTATTCTTATATTTATCCCATAATGCATCTCAATGACAAAATTTAAACTAAATTCCTCTATTCCATACGATATTCCTTCTTAATCCATTAATAATAAATCTTTTATAAATGATTGCAAAATTCTAATTATTCATAAATTAAAAATGTATGAACCCAACCTCTACCTGATTATTTCTTAATCATCCTAATTTCACAAGTATGATAATATATTTATTATTTACTGAGTTTATACTCATTTTTATAGTGGTTTCTATTTTTCAGATCTAAAAAGATAATAGCAATTCCAAAGGTATCTTTTCATCACTTTAAACTGCAATATCTGTGTGAATTTCTCTTTTAAAATATTTTTCTATTTAGAAGTTTCATGAACTCGAGAATTAGACTGAAATATGAATTATGAAATTTATGTGAATATTAATATAAATATTCCTAAATTAGATGTTGATATGTATGTAATGATGAACTAATATATGTGATATAAAGAATATTAAGTAGTGTTGTGTAAATATTAAGGTAAACTTATGTGAATATTATATGAAAGGAGATATAAATATGCTATATAAGTGGTTCTAGATGCTATATAGTATAAGTGATTCTAAGACTATCAATAATTTTAAACTGTTGCTATATTTTAGGATCGTCGCATCTTCAAATAGAGATGTGACATTTTATCTTGTTCACCTAATATAAAATGATGAAAATAGTTTGACTTTTGATTTTGAGAGAATGATTTACTATAAAAAAAAAATCTCCGAGTCAAGTTGGGTTAGATCACTTATAAGTTTAAGTTGAAAATAATTTTTTCAATTGGGAGGGTGGATCACTTATCAAGATTATCAGTTTAAAAAAATTAATTAGAAACTTTTTTATAAAATAATATTTTCCATATATATATATATATATATATATATATATATATATATTTCTGAAAATAAATAGCTAAAATGAATGTTTTAATTGAAAATACTTTATATATATAATTTATGTAAAATAAATATAAAAAACAAAAATTTATTACTTCATATATAATTGTTCTAAATATAAAGTAATATATATATATATATTCTACTAACATATGGTATGGAAATTTTAATATTAGATTTTAAAATTTTTGAGATAATAATGTTATACAATAAGAATTACAAATAAATTTTAAAAGTAAAATGAATTATTTATATTAATTAAAATAAAATAAAATAAAATAAATATTTTTAACTTTTATTTTTATTTTTATTGTTATTATAATTAAATATATTTTTATATTAAATAGTTTAATGGTTAGCTTGGAATGAAAATGCTTTAGACTCTTAAGAAAAGGTTACTAATTCATGCTCCATCAAAACACAGAAGTATTTCCATGTTATGTTGATGGGATTTTTTTTTTTAGTATTGGGAGAGGGATTTAATTTTAGATTTATTTGTTATTAGACTATATTTTTGTGTGCTATTTCAATTGAATTTTAAATCTTATTTTTCGAGTAGATTCAAATAATTTTGAATTTTAGTTAAGATTGGGTAGGAATTTGAATTTTATTTTTGAGTGATTTCGAATGAGTTAAAAAAAAATTATCACTATAAAAAAAATTACATACATATTTGGTTTAGATAATTTATAAATTATTTAACTTTTTAAATATTAAAAAGGGGTAATTGATTATAGATCTATTATTCAAAAAATATGCACTTATCGCTACACTATATCTCAGTGTGTAAATTATTATTATTATTATTATTATTATTATTATATATTGACTATGAAAACACAAAATACAATAAATTTATTATTGATATTGTAATCTAAAATATAATTGAAAATCGATTGATATTTTATTATTTATTTTATGATTTTAAATTTAAAAATATCTTTTTTAATTATTTTAATTAATCAGTTTTCTATAGAAAAAATAATTTTGAAAATTAAATTAAAATATTTTATTAAATTATTATTTTATTTTAAAATAAAATAATGTGTAACCCGCAGTCAACATATCTGCTTCAAAAGATTGCAGCGTTCACGAGCGTTTATTTTAAAACAAATGTGTTTATTTAGAATTTATAAATTTTTTAAATAATTTAATTTTTTAACAGAGTGATCAAAGATATTAATTAAAAAATAAAAATTTAAAAATTAATTAAATAAATAAAAAATAAATATTTTCACTCATCAATTAAAATGATAATGATTATAATAAAATATAACTCTATTAAATATTTTATTTTTTTTATTTAATTTATTTTTATAATAATTTAATTATATTTATTCAAAACAACTAAATAACTATATTTTGTTTAGGGAATTTGTTAAAAAAATAGTTAATAATTAATAAAAATTGAAAGAATATTTAAATATTGTTTTACAAGTCATTGTTTGTTGCGTGGTGATTGTGAGAAAGAGGACAAAGGAAAAACCATTAGCAGCAAGCAATGATATGGTTGATTGTGCAATTGGTTTATTGAAAATAAAATCCCGGCAGAATCCAGGAATAACGCCGTCTATTTGAAACCAAAACATTTTGGTTACAAATAGACGGCGTTATTTGAAAACAGGAGCAGACATTCTTGGGATTTCTCTATTATTTTTACAATTTATTGATCGGTTTTTCAAGTATATAACAAAATATTGTATTTGTTTTTAGATATTTTCAAAATGGGGATTGGTCAAGTGGTCCTCTCTTTGTCATTGTGGTTGTCACGTTATATTTACTTGTAGAATTAAGCTTTGAAAAATATCCGATTTTATGGTTAAAACGTCACAAATAAAGATTGGTTTAGGAGTGAATTCTAAGCAAAGCAGACATTTGTTTCAATGATTCTATATTTTATTTTATTTTATGTTTTTCAAATAAGTTTGACTGAGTGAAAAAATGGTAGGATAATGATGCTTTGGTGGAATTGGAGATGGACCGCCGGAGTTGGTTATGGAGAAGAAAGTCTTCAGAGAATAGTCTTGGTGATACTGAAAGTACAGGATCTCTCTCTTCCCATTCTGAAAGATTCTCCGATGATCAGGTTTATTATTATTTTCTGTGGAACTTTTATTTAATATCCAATGGCAGAGTATAATCTTTAGAATATCAAATTGGCTTTATCTTATCAATAAATTATGCCTATATTGGCCAAATATGTTTGATTGAAAACTCAAATTTCTATTTGGGCAGTGCATATTCTAAGAAGTGATGCTGTTGCAGAAATTCTTATTTTTTTTGTTTTTGTTGTCAAAGATATATCCAATTCATAATCCTCAGTCGCCAGAAGTCACTTCTAAATCAGTACCTCCTGATGAAGAAATTTCTAACAATGTGAAGACTTTAACGGAGAAACTATCTGCTGCTCTTTTGAACATCAGTGCTAAGGAAGACTTGGTAAAGCAGCATGCCAAAGTTGCAGAGGAAGCTGTCTCAGGTATCTGTTCTCTTACCTTCTGTGCTCAACTTCAGTGAGAAATTAGGCATGAAGACATAGGTTACTCTTTTCTTTAAAATGTATAAAATTGAAACAAAAGTTTTTACTGGATAAGACATTATAAGGCAATTGGTGAGTATACAGTTTCTGGCAACTAAATTCTCTTTTTGTAGCATAATGGATTGATTTGTTCATTGCATCATGTTTGTGATGTTTACCACTTGACATAATATTCTAGCCATGTCTCCAATCTTATTACTTGTAATCAATTTGTGACCTTTTATTATGGAAATTATATTCATCAAACACTATTGACAACTGAACTCAGCTGAACAGAATGTAGGAAAATAATTCCAGTAGCCTACTTCAATTCGTAGGCATTGAGGCTGAGTCAAATTGATTTCATACATATAGAAAAAAAAATTTTGTGCATTTTTCACTTAAGAAGATACTTTATGCATGTAATGATTTGCTTTTCCTACTAGTTTTCGCTTCCTTCAAGCTGTTGCATCAGGTATATGTCATGAGGGCATTATGAAGATCTATAATGCCTTTCCTTATCCTAATTAGAACGTTATGAACCTAATTAGGTTCTTCTTTTATTTTCTGTCTCAAATGCTAGGGTGGGAGAAGGCTGAAAAAGAATTGTTGGCATTGAAGAAACAACTTGAGGCTGCTATAAAGATGAATGTTGGACTCGAAGATAAAGTTGGTCATCTAGATGCAGCACTTAAGGAATGCATGAGGCAACTACGACAAGCTAGAGAAGAGCAAGAAGAAAGGATCAATGAAGTTCTTGCAAAAAAAAAGCAGGAATGGGAATCTGTGAAGTCTGAGCTTGATACCAAGCTCATCGAGCTCGAGGCTCAACTTCAAACTGCTAAAAGTGAAGCTGCAGCATCAGTTGAATCTGATATTCGACAAAAGCTTGAGGCTTCAGAGAAAGATAACTCTACCCTTAGACTGGAGCTCCTTTCTCAAGCTGAGCAGCTAGAGATTAGGATTATGGAGCAGGACCTTAGCACCCAAGCAGCTGAAACAGCCAGCAAACTCCATTTGGAAAGCATAAAGAAGGTTGCTAAGCTTGAAGCTGAATGTCTTAGGCTAAAAACCATTGCTCGGAAAGCATCCCCTCCCAATGATCATAAATCCTTGACCGCCTCTTCAATTTATGTTCAATCTTTTCCAGACAGCCAGTCTGATTGTGGGGAAAGGCTGCTGGCAGGGGAAAGCGATGCACGCAAAATTAGTGCGTTGGAGATAAATGAATGTGAGCCAAGTTGTTCTGACTCATGGGCATCTGCTCTTATCACTGAACTTGATCAATTCAAGAATCAGAAGGCTCTTGGAAGAAACCTCATGATCCCTTCTTTAGAAATTGATCTCATGGATGATTTTCTAGAAATGGAGAGACTTGCATCTTTTCCTGATACGGCAAGTGGAAGTTCTTATCTTGGGGCAGGAACCTTATCAGATCAAGCTAATGGTGGTGAAAGCCCATGGAAAGCTGAACTGGAAGCCATGATTCATAGGATTGCTGAACTACAGGAGAGGTTGGACAAGATAGAAGAAGAAAAAGTTGAATCACAAAACGCTTTGAGTGAGTGCTACAGGCAAGTCGAGAAGTCACAAAGTCGGCTAAAGGAAGCAGAGGCAAAGTTGGTTGAGCTGCAAGCTCATTTAGCTATTGCAAATGAAACAAAGCGAATGAAAGAGGAAGAGATAGAGAGCATCAAAGCTAAGAGAGAAGTGGCAGAGTCGCAACTCTTAATTTCTGAAACTCAAATCAAAACCTTGCTTTCTAAAGTTGGTTTATTAGGTGAAGAGATTAAAAAAGAGCGTTCTTTGTCAGCAGAAAATTTAGCCAAGTGCCAGAAATTGGAGGATCAGCTTTTGGAAAAGAAACGTGAAGCTGAGCATCAGCATGAGACTGAACTCAGGCGTGTTACAAGTTTTAAAGAAGAGTTGAAAATAAAGCAGGTAAGCGTCCCAAGACTCACTAGAAACTTAATTCTGCATGCTTATCCCAATCAAACAAATGTTGCAGTTCAGCTTAAAATTTTGTCCTGCATTGTATGTTGGGCTGCTGCATTGTGGAAGTTTTGTTCCTTTTCCATTCTGGAAATGAACTGCTCGTGCTAATGTCAAATATGCTTCTTAAATGTGATATTATCACTGATTAGTATCCCCTGTTATAAGAATTCTTGACCGCCCATGTGAATTGGGTCTGGAAGTGGAGCTACTTAACTGAAACATAGAACAATTTGTTTGAATACATTGATTTTGGTGATTCAAAAAGTTTGTGGGTCAAATGATCTATTTGGCTTTATCAGAGGCTAATTCATCAGGAAAAAAAAATAGAAATCTTTAATTCTGCCCCTTTATCAATTTTGGTGAAACTTTTTATCAATTGTGGTCGTAAACCTTTTAAGATTAGGTACAATTAGGTCAATTGAATAACAATGACTGCAGTAATGCACACATGGAGCTACTTGGTGAGCTCAATTGGTAAAAAAAATAAAATTGTTTTCTTTTTCTTTTTCTTTTTTTTTTTTTTAGATTTCTTGCAATTTTGATATTAAGAGTTCACCTTCGATTTCCTTATTACATGCAGAATCTAACTCGCAATTTCCACTGTTTATATGAACATCATACTGCATTTTGGGATAGTGCCGTGCTGCATTGTTGTTCTTGTTCCATGCACCTTTGCATTCTTGGAAACTATGCTGGCACACAATCATCTCATTCAAAGTCCTATAAGAAGGAAAGTCTTGTAGATAACGTCGCATCACTCTCTAATTTGACTGCTTTTGTAACCATTTAAGCACTGTCTTAATTTCCAATTTGGCTTCATAACACCATACTCATATTTCCGTATCTTCGATAACTTGACTCTCTATATTCCTATTATGGTCTTGTCAAACTCAACTATATATGACAAATGTTTTTACAAAAGTAACTGGATCTACATTTGTTTATTTTTTCTTTGTTCGTAAGGTAGCCACATGATTGGAGTTTAAACTTCGTCAAAAAGGAATAAAAGTTATATTTTCTCTCTCTCTCCTTCTCATGCTTTTCAATAATACATCTGTGATCATGCAGAATATGCTTCTTAAGGGGAAACTATGGTTTCAAAACTAATAAATTTCTTAGATGTCCTCTGTTGATAGATTTTCTTTTTTAACTATAATTGATAGATTCCCTTCATTAGAATCAGAGTACATTGTAGGCCTCATTAAAGTTGACTGTCATTGTACTTATTTATCTTTGTGCTTGTAGGTGGCATGCTGATCTCAAAATAGTCTATTAAACAAATTAGGTGCCAGTAGTGTTATTACATGATTGATTTTATCAATTTGTTTCCACAATGGTTCTCATAGCATATTTGTTGAAATGTTGCCTATTGTCAGGAGAAAGAGCTAGCTGTTGCTGTAGGTAAATTTGCCGAGTGCCAGAAAACAATCTCATCTCTTGGTCGTCAATTGAAATCTCTTGCAACAATGGAAGAGTTCCTGATAGACTCCGAGGATTCCTTAGATTTCACTAGCGAAGGAAAGCAATGTCATATAAATGTTAGGGAACAATGGAGATAGCATTCTGGCGATAAATACTTTCAGCTAGATTCTGAATCTTTCAAAGTAGTTTGTGATTCTTTAAGAAAATCAAAGAATGCAGTGACAAGGAGTGGCCATTATAACTAAACTCAACCATTGTGTATGGAAGGAGCCAAAATGGGGTGGGGAAGTTTTTCCCGAGAGTTCACAGAGGAATTCAAAATGAAAATCCATGAAAACAATTAAAAAAAGAAAGAAAGAAATGGAAACAACTATCCTTTGAGTCCCTGTTCCTAATTGTACAGCAAGTTCATTCCTACAATGAAAAAAGGGAAAAAGAGACGAAGAAAAATATTATGGATTTTCTGAATCTACACAGTTGTATCTAATACATAGATCTTCTCGAAACAAATAGATTATTAAAAGAAAAATAATATAATTATACAAGTTATTGTTTCCTATTATATTCTTTTTTCTTTTTTACTTACTAAAAGTCGGTTAAATTTAATCGTATTCTGAGTCATAAACCATAGAAACCAGCATCACAGACAACTACCTGCGACTGAAAATCAATGGCCTCGATATGCCGACTCCCCAAATGCTAAATCATATGATAATCGTTTAACTGAACTCAGGTCTTCCTGCTAATGCTATGGGACTCTTCAATCGAAATCATTTCTTATGGAAGAAAATATCTCCTTTGTCCACAATCAGAGTTACAAACATCGATCTCAAAACTAGTTATCTAAAAGATTTTGCAGAAAAGGGACTTTCTTAAGAAAAGAAAATGAGGTTGCAAAAAAGGATTGATAAGTTGTCGAGAAAATAAATAGTTGAAAATGAGGTTGAAGTTGCAAATGGCAGAAAATTGAAAGGTTGGAAATTGAAATAAAGAAGGCTGAAGGGAAAATTGGGAGTTAATTTCATCCGTAATATTTCAATTTATGAGTTAATTTTATTTTGTTATTTAAAAAAAATTCAAACTTCATACACTCATCACTTTAAAGTAATTCTATCCACGTTCCGACCATTTCATAATTTCATTAACCATATACCATCCATTTCATTAACCATAATTCCATATAGTTATCCAACTCAGCTGTTTTTATTTTTTTTTTCGACATCAGATATCCACTATCCAAATAGAAATGAGGTGCGCGTATGCACAAGACCAAACAGAAATGAGATGCACAAGATCCTATGTACGATTTGACCCCAATTCATCAATTTAATCACTAATTACTCAAATATTATTCACCACAAATATAATTTAATTAATTAAAAAAATATTTAAGTAAAAAATTCATTTTAAAAAATAAAATTTTAAAAATATCATATTAAAAAAATTAATATATTTAATTTAATTTTTTTTATTTTTAAATTTTAAAATAATATTTTAAATTAATCTATTAAATATTTAAAAAATTATTTAATATCTTTTAAATTTTAAAACGATATTTCTTATTTATTTTAAATAAATTCAAATACGCCTTAAATTTTGCCAATTAAAATTAATCAAATATTACTATTTTATTAGCATGCAAATCATATTATTAAAATTATAAAAATTCATTATTAATAAAAATTAATAATATTTTCATCCAGTTTATAAAATATTCTAACTAAAAATTTTCCGTTATACAATTATAAATATTTGTCAACATCGATAACATATTATTAATATATATTAATTATTAATTATTATTTTTTTGAGAAGTATTAATTTTAACTTTATATATTAAATGATGTTAATTATAATAGTTATACTGATTTGAGTAAAAATTCAATCTGTTATGAAAATAAAGAAAACAATGATAATTAGAACAAGAATAAGAATGTAGGAAAGACAGTATTCTATTATTTTCTTGGTGTGTATTACAAAGTAATATGAACTCTTATTTATAGAGTTCATCTTCATCATATGTTACAGTATATAAAAATCAACCGTAAATTACAACATAAATGGTGTAATAAAATTAAACTTAATTACAAAAACTTTTGAGTAGTGGGATAGATGAATAGACATCCACATTTATCTTATGAGTAATGGAATAGATGAATAGATATTCACATTTATCTATATATTTATAACACTCACCCTTGAATATCCATTTTTACAAAGAATATGCCTCATTAAAATCTTACTAGTAAAAACCCAGTGGAAAAAAAAACTAATAAAGGAAAAAGAGTACAATATTCCTGCAGTGCAAATGGTACACCGCCTCATTAAAAACCTTACCAGGAAAATCCAATGGGACAAAACCTTTGGTTCAGGAAAAAAGAGTACAGTATTAAACTTCCCCTATTTGCAATATCACTGAAAATCTTTAAGGCGCCACATTTCAATACTGTGAATAAATCTGTTAGATTGTCACTTGAACAAATTTATTAAACATCAATTTCACTATTCTTTTGTAATATATTAGTACGCCTATTATATAAGATATGGTATTTCATGATAAAAAATTTCTTTATTATATTCTCTAACTGAAAAGAGTTATTATTCACATTAAGTGACCGAACAACCATTTAACTATTCAATAAATGTGTTTTGTATATAAAATTATAAATGAATTTTTTATGTATAAGTTAACTGATAAATAAAATTTTCTTTTGCCAAATATTCAATTTGTAATTGAGACATAACTTTATTTTTTCAAAATAATGCATCTCAAATTTCTTTTTCAAACAATATGTTACTTTTAGAAATTATTCAGGAATTCCAATAATATTCAAATCATCAATATATATAATAATTATGGCAAATTCATATACAAATTTCTCTATAGTATTGCTTTTATATTCTACTTTGAACAAGTATCTACTAAAACGATTTTACCATATGGGCCCAAATTATTTTAATTCATACAAAGATTTTTGTAATTTAATTGAATAAATTTCTCAAGAACTTAAATTATATTTTTCTAGCATTTTAAATCCTTCAGCGATTTTCATATCATTATCAATTGAATCATATAGGTAAATTGTGACTGCATCTATTAGATGCATATCAAGTCTTTCATACATTGCTATATTAATAAAATATTAAAATATTATTGCATCCAGCACAAAATAATATATCTTTTCATAATTGATTTCAGGTTTTTGTGAAAATCTTTATGCAACAAGTTTTGTTTTGTATTTTACAACTTCATTTTTCTCATTTCTTTTTCATACAAATACCCATTTATATTCTACTGTTTTCACACCTTCAGGTGTTTGGACTACTGATCCGAAAACCTTACGTCTTTCAAGAGAATTCAATTCTGCTTGTATTGTATCTTTCCATTTTGGTCAATCAATTATATTTCAACATTCTTGAACAGATCGTGATTCAAGATCATCATTTTCATTAATAATATTTAATGTTACATTATATGCAAAATAATAGTTCGCAACCATTTCATGTCGATTCCATCTTTTTTTCAGAACCAATATAATTTATCAATATCTCTTTATTTTTATTAATTTCAGACACTTCTTCAGGAAGTGTATCCATAAAATTATCTTTATTATTTCTTTCTTTTATTCTTATAACCAATAGCCTTTCACGCTTCAAGCGTGCTTGAGATTTATTAATATTAATATATTGTCCTTCTGGGACGACAATACAAATTAAAATATTAACAGCTGTTATATGAGATTCCGTTACTCATTTTAAATTAGCAAGTGCACGTGGCAATTGATTTGCTAATTTTGATGATAAATTAATGTATGAACTTCTTGTTCATATTGTTTTGTATTTTTCAATTTTTATTATCTCCTCCTAATGTTAGAAATATTATTTCATCAAATGACAATCTGCAAATCGAGCAGTAAATACATCTCCCATTAATGACTCAAAATATTTAATTATTGAGAGAGATTTATATCCAATTTATATTTCTAATCTCTTTTGAAGACTCATCTTAGTGCATTGTGATGTAATAATTAGAATATATATCGCATATTCAAAAATTTTTAGATGAGAAATATCTGATTTTTGACCAAAAATCAATTAATTGATTTGAAAAATCTTCTAGTTTTTCAATGGATTCCCATATGAATTTTTAATTTTTTTATTATTTTTAAACCAAGGTGACACAACTTATCATTGCAAATAATAAACATATTTGGATATGTAAACTTCTGGTTTACTATAAGATTCTTTTCAATTCCACTAATTTTTGTATGATACAAATCATAGAAAATAACAGAAAATTTTTCACTATATTTTTCTACTCGAAATAATACTTGTAATATGGAGATATTATTAATTTTTCTCATTTACTGTCTCAATATGATAATCGTTGCTTTGAATATTTTTAAAACTTAACAAATTTTTATGAGATTTTGGAGAAAATAATGTATTTTGTATAGTAAATTCTGTTCCTCTTGTGATAATATATTGACTCTTTTGGAGTTCTCAATTATTTTTTATTTTATCATAAATAATTATCTCATCCATTTTCAAATAAGAAAAATATTTGACATTTTTTAAATTGTACGAGTTATCGCACCATTCACAATATATATAGAAATCAATTCTCTTTTTTAATATTTTCAAAAACATATTTATCACATCAATATGAGCAATATATATATAATCATAGTTAAGATCATCATTATTAGAGACTAAATTTATCTTCATATTTTTCTCTCTTTTTGCGATACTTGATAAATATCAATAAAATATTTTATAATACGATAAATATATGACCAATTTTTTTTCATATCATATCAATAATATTTACTTTAAAAATTTTGTCACTTTTTTTATTCTTATTTCTGTATAATTTTATCTCATTTCTGGTAGTGATAAATATTTTTATGATATTTCTTTATTCTTATGAAAAGAATAATTATTATATGTTTACTTTTAAATTCCATAGTATTATTGTTATATATTACCACATTCACTTTAGGAAATGAGATAAAATCACCATAATATATTTCATGAATTTATCAGTAATAACTTATTATTTTATTTAGTTGAATATTACTACATTCACTTCAGGTAATGAGATTAAGCAATAATGCATGAAATTAAACAATAATGCATGAAATTAATTCATAATATTTTTACAATTTTTTTATCGATTTGCTACTACAGGAGCATATTCGATATATGAAAAACATATCATTTTAAGTGCTTATCATTTTATAAATTATTTCATAATACCTATATTCCATGTTTATTTTCAATAAATCATATAGATTTGATTAAAATATAAAAAAACTTTAATTCTAATAGTAGATATGAATATGAAACTAAATAATGTAAATAAAAATAAATCATATATAATTCATTAAGATGATGACATAAATAAATAAGAGATTTAAATTAAAATATTAAGAGTAGAAGAACTTACATATGAGAGAATCGTGCTGATAACGTGTTACGAAAATAAAAAAAACAATGATAATTAGAACAAAAATAAGAATGTAGAAGAGGAAATATTCTATTATTTTTTTGGTGTGTATCACAAAGTAATATAAACTCCTATTTATAGAGTTCATTTTCATCATATGTTATAATATATAAAAATCAATCATAAATTACAATATAAATAGTGTAATAAAATTAAATTTAATTAGACATCTATATTTATCTTAGATGAATAAATATCCACATTTATCTATATATTTATAATACAATCATTAATTTCATTTCTTTATTCGCGTGATTAAATCTAAAATCGGAGAAGAATCGAAAAGGAACAAATGATAATCAAGAAAGTGATAATCCAGAAGAAACCAAATTCAACATGTTCTTGCAACACACAAACAAAAACTCAATCGAACATCATATCAGCATTCAACACCATGATTATCTTCTGTTAAAACCAAAACATTGATCCGCATCCTTGACATCATATGCTTCAACAATCACAATATCAAAATCTTCTAAATTTAAAATAAAAATTTTAAAAACCTACTTTTTAACAGATTTCTTTTTAAAATTCACAGCGATGTTTCTCGGCTTCGCTAGGGGCCAGCCACTGGAGAGGGTGGCGATTAAGCCAAGGCCAATTAAGTACAGTAATCAATGTAATGAGAACCACTCCAGCAGCGTAAATTTGAATCATCGTCTGAAACAACCCCGTTATATAGCCCGTCGTGAAGGCCACAACCGCGAAAACTAGCAGCATGATCTGCATCAGCTGCTCCGCTAGCTTCTGTCCTTGCCAACCCATCTTAACAAAAAAAACAATAACCAATTTAAAAGACCACCTAATTACGGCTAAATTTACTGATCAGAAACCCTAGATGACTAACAGTTGTTTGATTGAGAAGAAAAACAAAAGATTCGAGGGAGAGGAGCGTCGAATCTTTACCTCGAATTTTACGAATCTCAGCGAAGTGAGAAAGACGACGTCCGAAAGAGAAATACGATTGTTTGGTTAAATAGAAAATTAGAGGCAGAGGTTATTTTGTTGAAATTGTGGAATTGAGAGTTTATATGATGACCGTCGGATTAGATAACTTTGAAAAGAGTCACAGAGGGTTGGGGTCAAGAAGTACGGGTCACAGATTTAGAAGCTATAATTTATATATACTTTACATAATTCTTTCAGATTTAGAAGCTATAATCTGCTGTCAAACTCCCGGAGCGCGTTGGTGCTGAAAAGGCGAGAGCCTGATGGGGTGTGGCCATTGGGCAGTTCAATCGGAGAGAGATGGGGATAAGGCTTGAAGAGATGAGCCTCTTAAGAGCAAGAGAGGACGCCATTGTTCAGAACTTGATGAGAATAAAAGAAACTGGCTTCTGATTGACAATCTAAACCTCGCACACGCGCACCTTATTTTTATATGGACAGTGGAATCTGACGTGGCAAAAAATAAAAATAAAAAATAATTGAGTTGGATAGTTACGGGAGACTATCTTTAATGAAATGAATGAAACGTGGATGGAGGTATTTTAAAATAATTGATATATAAAATTCGGGTATTTTTAATTAATAAAATAAATTTAAAGCATCATAATATATGTGAGTCATAAATTAAAATATCACGGATGAAATTAATAACAAAATTAGATTTTGTTATTATGAAACCCTTTAATATGAAGGGATTTACTATAAATATCAAATAATGGAGTTGTTTTCGGCAATTTCGCAGCTAGAAATTGACGTAAACTCTATAGAAATATCTCAAAATATTATTATATAATAATTTTTGCAAAAGTAATATTAATTTTTAAAAGTTTATAATTTGGACACTCTTTGTTTTTAGGACAAGTTTATTCCCACATACCATCAAGTGAAAATAAAAAAATATTTTTCGCCTACCCAACATCCCTTTCCAACTCATCTATACTTGTTTCTCTCTTCTTCTGAAACGAAGTAATTCTATGCATTTTTCTCTCTCTCCTTCTGAAACAAAGTAACCCTAAACATTCTTCTTTCTCTCATCAGAAACCCAAAAAATTATTGCATTATTTTCTCTTTTTCTTTCTCTTCGGAAACGCAACATCCCATTGCATTCTTTTCTCTCTCTCTTCGCCATTCTATTCTTCTCTCTCACTATTTAAAATCACATGCATTGGAGCATTCATCTTCTTCATAGTGAATCACAGAAAAAAATCTGTAAGTTTATGAGTTTGGTCGAATGAGTTATATTTGCTGTAAAATTAATTGAAAGAGTTACTTTTTATATAAAGCAATGTTTAATGAGTTTGATTTGATATAAAATTAGTCGAATCTATTGAAAGCATATTATTTTATTTATTTTTTCTATTGTTCATTTGTTTTGAATGAGTAGTATAAGTCAAAAATTATGATTGTATAATTTCGACTGGATCCGACTCAATTTCGAATAATATCAAATAATCTCAGTACTATATTTACAAACCTTGATTTGAGGTCTTGAAGGGAAAATGGTAACAAACCTCCAATCTAAAGATGTTTATTGCAGTTGAATTATTTATTATAGTATAAAAGCTATTTATACACAAGAGCCATGCTAATATAGTAAAACAAAGCAGAAAGAATTTCTATCCTATAACTTATGAAGTTATAATTAAAGGAATGTTTAATAATTAGACTTAAGACTAAACTTAAAGCTAAAGAAATGCAAAGATACAAATATACTTGGAAAGAAATCATACATATAAGGTCATATCTACAACAGCCCCCCTCAATAGAGGTGTGGTGTCCAAAACACCGATATTGGCTCGACAAGAGTTAAAAGTTTGGCGAGAGAGTGATTTTGTCAAGCATCAACTATTTGATTTTTGTTAGATATATGTGCTACTCGAAGTAGGCCTTTTGCCACTTGATCTCTCACAAAATGATAATCAAGCTCAATATGCTTCATAGGAGAGTGGAAGACAGGATTTGCGCAAACATAGGTGGCACCAATATTATCACAATGAATAATAGGACAATTTGTCAAATGAACCTGAAGCTCAGTTAACAGATTTTGAAGCCAAGCTAGTTCACTAGAAGCAACAACAAGAGCCCTATACTTAGCTTCAGTAGATGAACGGGCATTGGCGCGTTGCTTGCGTGAACACCAAAAGATAGGAGTACGACCAAGGAAAACAACAAAAGTAGTTGTACTAGAGTGATCATCAAGATTACCTCCCTAATCAGCATCAGAGATTGCTTGTAAAGTGAAGTTGCAGGTCTTGGATATATGAAGACCACAAAACATTATACCTTTGAGATACTGAAGATCACATTTAAGAGCACAAAGGTGATTTGATGTCGGCATATGCATGAATTGAGAGAGTTTATTGACTGCAAAAATAATATCCGGTCTAGTAAGCACAAAATATTATAGTGCTCCAACAATAGAGCGATAATGTGTAGCATCAGTCTTCTCAGAACCATCATCAAGCTTAAGAGAACATGAGCTGGCCATTAGTGTTGAGACTTCCTTGGCATTGATCATGTTGGTCCTAGTGAGGAGATCATGAATGTATTGATGTTGGCTAAGAAGTAGGCCATGATTCATAGGAATGGCTTCAATACCAAAAAAGAAACTCAGGTTGACAAGATCTTTCAATGAGAAAGTTGAAGATAGAGAATGAATAAAACTATTGAGGAAGTCCTAGTTATTACTTGTGAGCAAAAAATCATCAACATAGACAAAAAAAAAAAAGTATGTTAGAATAGAACCCTGAGAGTAGATGAAATGTGAGCTATCACTTTTGGATTGAACAAAGCCATAGTTAAGAAGAAATTTGTTGAGAGTTTGATACCAAGCACGAGGTGCTTGTTTGAGTCCATATATAGACTTGTGAAGCTTGCACACAAAGTTCTTGCGAGTATCATCAATAAATCCAGGAGGTTAAACCATATATATATATATCCTCATCAAGAGTGCCATTAAGGAATGCATTGTTCACATCAAGTTGCTAAATTGGCTACCCACTCGATACTGCCAAACAAAGAACTATTTTAATGGTGGCATGTTTGATGACAGGACAAAAGGTTTCCTTGAAGTCTGTAATACCTTAGTAAGTCCCGTCTTATATACATGAATTGATTCTCAGTTTATGGTTTAAAAGCATTGAAATGATGAAAAGTAATTTTAGAAACACAGTTAGAAAGCAAATGCAAAACTTTTCCAGAAATCGTTGGTGTTGAGAACACTGCTGGAAAAATAGCAGTCCGACTAATTTAAAATTTTTTGACCCAAACCTAGGAGGATTAAATAAGTTAATTTTATGTGAAATTATAGTGAAAATAAAGAGTTGAAAAATATTTAGGAACACTGAAAATAAAAGTAATGGCAAAATTGTAAATAAAGGTAACTTTGTGGGTAATTTTGAAAATCAATTGTCTGAGATCCAGAAATGACTCAGAATTATTTTTAAAGAATAGAACAACTTAAAATAAGATATTTCACTCTCCACACTTGATGTTGAATCTAAATAGAATAGACAGAATAAATTACAGAAAATTTTGGAGTCAAAAATGCAAATAAGAAAAATTTTGGACCAAAATTATAATTAAACAAAGTCGTGGGACCCATCCATTCTAGAATAAAGCCAAGGTGGCCGGCCATAGTGGTGGAGGGATGATATTTTTGATAGAAAATGAGTATTTGATTTATAAATTAATTGGAAATGTGCCAAATCATCAAAATTCTAGAATTTTCTATTATTTTTTTATCTTCAATTTTTTGTTGGCTTTTGAAGAGATGATAAGTATATGTTGGTTGCAATTTTTGGAGAGGGGAACCGAACCATGGAGGGGAGAAAAGCCAAAGAAATATGTCTTCTAACCTTTCCAAAGAATCAACCAAAAATAGATAGGAAATGGAAGAAAGAAGAAGCTTTATGAAGAAAATAGGATAGAAAATTGTGTTCAACCTTTTGGTGGAGCAAAAGGAGGTGGGATTCAAGTATTTTAATTTGAGGTAATGATTCTAAACTTATGATTTTTAATTGTATTTAAGAGTTCTATAGCATGATTTGGCAAATAATTAAGGTAATTAAGTTAAAAATGTAAGGAATGAGTTAGGGTTTATACAGTTTCTGGAATCTATTTGATGGCAGTAATTTGTGGCTATTATTCCAAAATTTTAATGATTGAATTTGAGGATGGTTAAAACATGAAAGTTGTAGATAAATATGTTAAGTAGATTTCTCTAAAATAAATTTGGAAAATTCTAAGTGAGGAAAGAGTTATTGGGTAAAAACTATGACTGACCTGGAATTAGGTTTTCTAAAAAATGCTATTATTTTGTTTTTATTGTACAGACTGATAGAGACATAATTAAAAGAAGTGTTCAACATGAAAAGTGTTCATTTGTGTCTTAAATATAATCTTGTAAAATGGTTTTGTAATTTTATTTGTGGTTTATGAGTTATTAGGTCATAAGTATAGACTACTCAGAATGACTGTTTAACAGAATATAGGTTACAAAATTCTATTAATTTAAGGACTTTAAATTTTGAATTAGAGAAAGTGTTAAAAATAAAAAATGTTTATATAAATGTCTATAAAATTATTTTGTAATTGGATGAGTACATAATTAATTATGGGCATAGAAACAGGATATGTCTGGATAGAGATTTTAGGACAGTAGTTTAATTTTGAAAATTCACTAATAATTATACAATGATCTAAAAATTCTGAAATTTGGATATGTTATAATTTTATGTGTCTATTTTCTATAGGAAAAGGAATTACAGTAATTGGTTAAGTATTGATTAAGTTATTATCAAAAGAACATAATCTGCTAGAATAGGATTGCAAGCAGAATGCAGGGTAGCAGGGCTGGTTATAGGCCTAAGTTTAAATTAACACCATAAATTATGTGGTAATGATTTTAATGTAAAATTTGGATATGTTAGAACCTTATAAATTAAGTTTAATTAGAAATAAGAATTGAAATAATTGGATAAATGTAGAGAATGATATGAGTAATAAAGCATAGGCTGCCAGTAAAGGTTCTTATAGGCAAAACCTAAAACTTGGAAATTTGAGTAATTTTCTTTAATATAATTATAAGTAATGTAATTTATATTAAATAGTATCTAAATAGAAATTAATTGAATATATAGGGTCAATAATGAATGAAAGACAATGATAAATACTATGAGTATGTGAGCAATGAATCAAGAAAATGGAATTGGAAACGAAAGGAATAAGTAAAGTGCAATAGAAAGTGCTTAATGAGGTGAGTAATCTATACATCATTATGCATATCCTTGTTTTGATTTGTTGATCTAATGAACATGTATCCTTTTTGATTAAATACCACTTTGTTATTAATGATCATCCTTTGATCTTCCAAGAGATTGAAATCTATCCACATCTATGATTGCTATTGATATTGAAATATTTTTTTTGTGTGCTGATTGACAAGTAAACTAATGCGTATCGATCGAAAGCTATTGTACATAATGTTCCTAATGAATACTGGCTATTGATATTGATTTCCCTTGACCCATTTTACATGTGAATTTGACAGAGTTACCACTTCGATAGGGTAGTGGGAATATACTGTCGGCAATGTATACATTGATTACTGATGCCCTAGCTGGGAAGGGTTATGGTCCTGGCCATAGGGTTTGATCAGCCTTATGCTTATTGATACTAATGTGATACTGATATTAATGGAGACTGTATGTTCGCATATAGTCCATACTGATACTACTGGAGACTGTATGTTTACACATAGTCCATCTCTTTATCTGTCTTATCTACATGATACGAGTATTGTTTACCAGTTCATTGATTCCAAACTTATATCTTATTGCTTATCGTTGATATCTTCTATTACCATATACTTATATCTCATATATAATGATGTATGCATGCTTACTGAGTATTTTATAGTCACCAAATTAGTGGTTTATAATTTTTATAGGGATGTGTCAGAGGAAACTGATTCCAATTCAATTTCTTTTCCGACTTGGGATGTCAAGTACATCGAGGTATAATTGTATTTGTTAAAGGTCATTAGTGAAAATTCTTAGAGCTCAATGGTACTATGTATAATTAGATGATTAAGTATTATAATGATGTACGAACAGTGATATATTTAATGTTACAATGACATTCAAAATATAATGTGTAATGCATAACGATTGAAAATGTCAATGATAATAAAGTGATAAAGACAGTGACAGAGGTAAATGATAAAATAAAATTTTCATGTTTTGAAAAAGATTTAGAAGTACTATATATGACTGTTGAACTGTAAAGTTGAGGGTATAAGGTTGGCAAATTATTGGGAGTGAAAAATATTTTTTTTAGTGCAGGCTGTGTAATTTTTGAGAGACCTGATTTTGGGTCGAGAATAAGGTTAAAATTATAAAGGAAATTCTGGCAAAATTTCTATAAAATTTATAAATAATAAATGGAATTTAAGTATTGATTAATGAATTAATATTGATTGAATGATTGATAAATGGATTGTTCATGGGTTTTACGGGTTTCCGGTGACCTTAATTCTACTCGTGCCCTAGGACTGTCGTGATCCAAAAGTGGGTCATGACAAAGTCAAACCTTGGTTGTTAATTGTATCCTTTAGCAACTAGACAAGCCTTGTATCTTGCAATTGAACCATCTGAGTTTCGTTTCACTCGAAATACCTACTTGCTCCCAAAAACATGTTGATTTGAACTAGGAGGCACCGACACCCAAGTGTCATTTCTAATTAAAGCATTGTACTCATATGACATAGCTTTTCTCTAAGACTCACTTCGCAAAGCTTGAGAGACACAAGTAGGTTCAATTGGTTCCAGGGCTGGATGTTTGGTAACATGTGAGGCATATTTAGGATTAGGCTTAAAGATGTTGTTTTTGGATCTTGTAATGATACCTTATTTGGGAAGAGTTATAGGCAAGATGAATTGAACATGTTGAGAGTCAGACAAATTATGGTCGTGAGCTAAATCTTAAACTGAAGAAACAAAAGATGGTAAAGGATAATTTATTAAAGGAGAACTAGTGGGTGAAGAACCATTTACCTGAATATCATGTGATGAAGTAGTATTCTGCAGAGAACTATTATTCAAAGATCCATGTCAGAATTAGAAGGAGATTTTAGTTGAGAGGTAGATGGAGGTACTTAAAAGTGAACATCCAATGAAGAAAAAATTTTCGGATGAGAATTAATCAATGATGTTTGAGGAGAATTTGTGTTTTGTGTCTGAAAAAATGGAAAAACTGTTTCTACAAAGACAACATGTCTAGAGATAATTTTTTTTTATGGTCATGTCTAAACATTTAAAAGCACTTTGATTTGGAGAGTATCCAATAAACACACACGGTCTTTATTTTTGTTGTAATTTAAGTTTATTGTAAGGCTTTAGCCATGGGTAACATAGGCATCCAAACACTTTTAGTTTTATATAGTTAGGGTTCTCTTGGAATAAACACTCAAAGAGTGACCAATTTTGAAGAATTGGAGTGGGAAGATGATTTGTGATATATGTATCGGTGGAAAAAACATGTGGCCAGTATGTGAGAGGCATAGACAACTGATGAAGAAGAATTAGTCCCTTCTCAACTATTTGTCCATGTCTCCTTTCAGAAGTGGCATTATGTTGAGGTGTGTGAGGTGGCATTTGAAGATGACCAATGCCATGAGGTGTAAGAAAAGTGTGAAGCTTTGTATACTCTCCTCCACCTTCTGAATAGATAGTTTTGATTTTTGTATCAAAGTAGTTTTCAACAATGTTTTTGAATGACAAAAAGAGATTGGATACTTCAGATTTTACTTTCATTGGATAAAACCAAACATAATTAGTATAATGATCCATAAAAATAAGATAATACTTGAAACCTTCAATAGAACTAATAGGGGAAGGGCCCCAGACATCTGAGTAAATTAAATCAAGAGGAGATTTACTATATAAGGTGGAAACATTAAAAGGTAATTTATGGCTTTTATTAATCAAACATGAATTGCAATGACTATTGAAAACTAAAGACTTAGATAACTAAAACCTAGTAAGGATAATTTTCAAGACTTTGTGAAACGGGTGACCTAATTGTTGATGCCAAATAGAGGTAGATATAGACTGACAAGTCATTGCTTTTTAGGGAAGAAGGAGTGGTCTTCATTGCTTCTGCGAAGATGTAGACGTCATTCTTATTCTAGCCTTTGAATAAAATTCTCCTGGAATACATATCCTTAATCACAAAATAATCAAGAAAAAATTCAATAGAGCATCAGTTAGATTTGCAAAGTTTGGCAACAAAATGAAGAGTTTGTTTAAGAGATGGTACAAGTAAAGCATAAGAGAGAATTAAATTAGAATTAGGGATGTTTATTGAACCTGTTTTGATAACTGGTAAGGTCTTACCATTTGCAACATGGACCTCGTCTTGATCATTAGTATGTTTGCTTGTGAGAAAGTTGTTGGCATTGGGTGTCATATGGTGTGAAGTTCCTGAATCCATGATCCATGGAGGATTGGGTGCAATGTGAGCAAAGTTGGCAGTATGGTTGCCAAAAATAATGTTCTTGGCTTTGAAACACATTCTAGCTGTATGGCGAGGCTTTCCACATAGTTAGCAGACAACATCAATACTGTTTCTCATATTAGTGTTATTGTTATGTCCAAAATTTTGATTTTGGGATCTGGATTAGGGGAAATTCCATTGAAATTTGACATTGTTTTGAGGGGCCCATCGAACCATATTAGCTGTCAAAATTTAAGTGTGGACAGTTTTGGTAGTATTTGCAAGATAGTTTTCATGTTCAACAAATTTGTCGCGCAATTCTTCAAATGAAATCCTAACTGCTTTGGCCTTAATAGCAGATCGAACATCACGGTACTCGTCATTCAGATCATTCAGAATGGTTATCACAAAATCATCATCATCAATGGGTGAACCATTGATTGCTAGTTCATCAGCAGTACACTTAACTTGTTGAAGATATTCAGACACAGATTTTACTCATTTGGAGCTAGTGAGAAGCTTTTCCTTCAACATCATTACTCGAGATCTTGATTTATTGGCAAAGAAAGAGATGGCTTTATTCCAAGCTTCAGCAGAGGAAGAGGCAGAAGCAAGCAAAGGCATAATGGTTTCAGTGGTTGAAGAGATGATAGCATGGAGAAGTAGTTGATCTTTTTGAGACCAAGTCAAGTATAAGGGATTTGGTATGATTTCACCTTTGTCATTGGTAATAGTTTCGGGAGGTTGAGGTGTGGATCCATCGAGGTAGCTAAGAAGATGATATCCTGATAATAAAGAATGAAATTATGCTCGCCAAGACACATAATTGGTATTGTTAAGTTTAACAGATAATTGAGCAGCAATATTGATAGTAATAATATTAGGAATATGAGGTGTAGATGAGATAGTAGTAGGTGGATTTGAAGAAACATATGTGGTATCGGACATGGAGGGAGAAGATGCACTAGCCATGAAAAAAACTATATAAACAAGGAATGAAAGAAAAAAAAAAATTATTCTCTAGAGCTTTTCAATGCCCTGATACCATAATTATGTTTATTGCAGTTGAAGTAACCAAGGAAAGATGCCGCGGGCATGAAGGGGAAATGCCGTAGGAGGGGGTGGCGGTGCCGTAGCTTAAGGAGGGAGGCAGAAGGACCAAAGGAGGGTGGCAACCTTGTTGGCACACAAGGCTGCTGCCCTAAAGGGAGCGCGTTGCTGCCCAAAATAAAGAAAGAAGAAAAAAAAAAGAGAAGATAAAGTAAAATAAAATACTTTGTTGTAAATTGGATTTTATTAGCCATAGTCCAGTCTTTTTAATCCAGTTTCGTCAAAATTTGTTCAATCTTGTCTGCCAAGGTCAAAAGTTCCATCTTATTCAAAAAAGAATCTCATAAGTTCCAACATAGATGAAGTTCAAAATGCTAAACATAAAAATGGAATATATAATCTAAATCTGTTTTCTCCTTCGAGACGTCAAAATCTCCATCTTCTGTCATAGGTATATCTGGTTCAACCTTTACCTCCAGCTCATCCTTGGTCTCAACAGTGTCTTCTGGTCCTATCTTTATGTCCTTTTTAGTATCTCCAGTCTTTATGTCTGTCTCTAGCTCTGTAATCAAGGCTACTCGTCTGATCTTCTTAATAGGCCAAACCTCCATAATGAACCATGGGTCATAATCCTCCAATTTTCCTAATAAGCCAGTGGGGTGTACAAAACACATAGACCACCTCCAACCATTCATTATGGCCTGGGAAATAGGACCGATAATTTGAGATGTAGGAAAGATAGCTCCGTCTAGAGGGGTGCCCTGTGGCTAACCCATCTGCCTCAAGATTCTGGTGCCTTGATAGAATGAGGTCATGGAAATACCCAGCAAGTAAACCATATTATACCCATAACTCATTATGATGAATGATTCGATCCTATACCAAAAGCAATGCCAAAGTAGATCTTTAGAATCCAATTTTAAAATCCAGACAATCCATTCCTTTTTTGTGTCAAAACGAACCTAGGTCCTTCGCATGCGGTATTGTGTAGTTGAATGTGACATCCTATCTGGGGGAGCCACCACCTGTAGGTGATCCTTAAGCCAAACCTAAAAATAAATAAAGGGGTTGGAAGAAGGAATTCAAGGAAAGCAAGGGAAAGACATGATATTTTTACCTGCAAAATGATGGGGCTAACAGACCAAGGCCCCTCAACTATATAGTTTTTATCTATCACGGCCAGTTTCCAGATCGCGACTGTCCTAAGGCGCGAGAGATGCCGAGGCGACCGACACCCTTAGAACCCATCAATCACATCAATCCTGTAACAATATTGCAGCGGAAATATATCTTACTCATCATCAATCACATAACAGTAAATATAGCCAATCACTCACATAACACTATCATACTGTCACTCTGTCATTCATTCTGTAACTTTCTGAAACTTCCATATCATATCATTGATAATCTTCAATATTCCCATACATACATGTTCATACTCTAACTATACCATACAAAACCCATGGAGCAGCTAGGATATGAACATACAAAATAATACAGTGTTTAATATAATTACACTGCTACAAGACTGCAGAATCTACAAAGAGCCAAAAGAGCTGGGATATCTGCCTTCTACTCTGCACCTGAGAGGGTAAATAGTGAGAGGGTGAGTATATATGATACTTAGTGAATATAATATGCATCGACCAATAAAATGGACAATAGAACATCAATAAGAAGTAAGCAGATGACATAAATGAATCAAACTGCCAGAATGTCTGTAATACAGAATCAAGTAGAGAATATGACTGTAAGTAAATAATCATAACAATGAAGTACAAATCACATGGATAAGATGGAAATGACAGATATAGAGCCATGAAATGCATAGAAATGTGCCAAGCACAAATCACTATATATATATAAATAACATAAGACTGTACGGGTCTTATGACTAGGACATCCCTTCCTAGTATAGGGTATCAATCAATACAATATGCACAAGGCCGACAGTATGAACTCACTATCTTGTCGGAACGGCAGCTCTGTCAAATCATCTCGGAGTCAATAGAAGCAATAAACACATCAATAGATACCATTTCAAAATAATGGCATCGACAATATCAATAACTCATCAGAAATCAATTGGATGAGCATAAAGTTAATAATGTTGGATTTGTGCCCTAAAGACCAATCATCAGATTACAGTTTTTGGTAAATTTTATATCATGATTTATTTATGGCTTTCATTATTATGATTATTTGAATAACTGCGTAATATAAATTATTATAATAATGTCCCTAGAATAAGATATTCTAAAATCATCTATAGTCAAGTATTATTGTGAAATGGGATATCAATAATACGTCGAGACTAGTATGTGTAGTTACTGATGACAACAGTCATGGATATGAGATATCAAGTCAACACATAAGTACATGTTGGAGAACTATGTACTAGATTGACCCATCATGAGAATACTACATGGATTGTTGTATGAGTGTCATAAGTATTTCT
>CANXYC010414745.1:0-12250 GCA_948193065.1 Aleurites moluccanus | reverse complement strand
AATTAAAAATGATAAGTTTAGAATTATTACCTCAAATCAAAATACTTGAATTTCATCTTCTTTTTACTCCTTCAATTGATTTGAACTTAAAATTCCATCAATTTCCTTCACAAGCTTTCTTCTTCCATCAATTTTCTATCTTCTTTTGGTTGATTTCTTTGGAAAGAATAGAAAATATTTGATTCCTCTTTTCCACTCATGGTTCGAAAACTCAATAGCTATTCTTCTTCTTCTTCTTCTTCTTTTTTTCCATACACCAAAATCAACTTAAATTTAATGAAGAAAATGGAAAATTCTAGACTTGTCACATGTTAAATTCCTATTGGTATAAAAGAAAAAATCACTTAATAAATAAATAAAAAATCACCTTTAATCCTCATGGCTGGCCCCCCTTCTTGATTTCTCTAGAATTTTTGTTTGATTCAATTGGTGGGTCCCACATCTTTGTTTAATTGTACCTTTGGCCCAAAATTTTCCTTATTTGAATTTTTTACCTCAAAACTTTCTGTAATTTATTCTGTCTATTCTGTTTAGATTCAACCTCAAGTGTTGGAGTGAAATACCTTATTTTAAGTTGTTCTATCATTTAAAAATAGTTATGGGTCATTTTGAGATCCCAGACATTGGATTTCTAAAATTTTCCCCAAAGTTGCCTTTATTTATAATTTTGCCATTACTCTTAATTTCAGTGTTTCAAAATATTTTTCAACTCTTTATTTTCACCATAATTTCACATAAAATTAACTTATTTAATCTCCCTAGGTTTGGGTCAAAAATTCTTAAATTAGTCGGACTACTATTATCCCAGCAGTGTTTTCAACACCGACGATTTATGAAAAAGTTTTACATTTGCTTTCTAACTATGTCTCTAAAATAATTTCCCATCATTTTAATGCTTTTAAACCATAAACTGAGAATCAATTCATGCTTACAAGATGGGGCTTCCTAGGGTATT
This sequence comes from Aleurites moluccanus, assembly GCA_948193065.1. Lineage (NCBI taxonomy): Eukaryota > Viridiplantae > Streptophyta > Magnoliopsida > Malpighiales > Euphorbiaceae > Aleurites > Aleurites moluccanus. Next base: position 11,295 of record CANXYC010414745.1, on the reverse strand, counting down.
ACATATTTTTATTTGGTCTTTAACATCGAGCCTACATTTCATTTGCGCAACCTTTTATCTCCATTAGTTAGGTACTCGAAATCATGCTGAGTAACACCAATGTGAGTGTTATAGAAATACTACTTGATGAAGCTTTCAACCAACTCTTTCCAATCCATTATAACTTCCTTATCCAAATCATAATACCAATGAACAACAACTCTAGTTATGGATAAGATAAAGAACTTAGTGATTTGGGCATTAGACAATCCAGTGATTCCAATAGTAGTGGCATATTACCTTAAGTGCACCCTTGGATCACTTGTGCCATCAAAATTTTGCAATTCTAGCATTTTAAACCTTGGAGGAAGATTTTCACTAACACTAATGTTTAGTTCCTATATGTCATAAGATCTTTCGAGCACATTTCTCTTAAGCATGATTTTCGTCTTCTCAATTTGCTTAGATAATGCCTTATGCTCATCAATTTTAAAATATTCAAACGGCTCCTTTATGATCACTTTTCCTTTATTCTCATGATCTCCTTTAAGTTGATGATCAAATGCATCATAAGGCCCTTCATCTTAAATCTTATTTTTGAAAGTAGCTCCTTTTATGTCATTTATGTCATTTTTTGCCTTTAAGATCTTTCTAATTGTTTCCTCAATACTAACCATCCCTATATTAATACTTTCAAATGTGCTTCTCAACTATTGATTGCTTAAGTTCCAATAATCCTCTTCTCTCTTTCCTAAGATTGGTTGGAAAAAGGATATTTTTCTTTTAGGGCAACAATGGCTAGATGATAGAATGCTAATGTGATGTATGAATATGTGTATGAATGTTTAATGCATGATCTAGTGTAACATCTTGATTTGCTTTGATTCTAATCACTTAGTCAATGAACATCTTGAATAAGGATAACTCTAGGAATATGAACCCTTTCAAATTACCATAAGAAATCTTAAAGCATACTTTGAGCATTTGTTACTAGCTAGCCTTTATAGGCTTTCTAGCTAAATATTTTATCTCTTACCTTTTATTTTTGCCTAGGATCCCTTTACAAAAATCCTAGCAAGGGATCATGATTTTACTTTTAATTTTTCAATGATTCTTTTATTTTTCTTTTTTTTCTCATAACTCACTTCAAATGATAAAGCATAAGCAATGATATGATAGGGAATTTGCCACTTTGTTTACTACTAATAAATTTTTGTGATATCAAATTTCCAAAGGACAATCATTTAGGGAGTTATATCCTTAAGTGAAACTAGAGTTCTTAAGACAAAATCCATCTAAGGTAGGATATTGTTTCAAAATGCTTCTTTATTCTTGAGATCCTACAAGATATGTTTCATAGCCATCCTTGTTTGTCATGCACCTTGGTAAAGGTTGAGCTATTGAGATTTGGGCTAGAAAACTAATTTTTATCAATAAGATCTTAGATTTCATGTCTAAGTCTCTTGCATTGGTTTGTGTGATAGCCCGAAACTTAGAGGAATTGATAGAATGCATTGTGGTTAAAATTAGTGGGCAATGGATCACATAAAGGCTTTGGATCTAAGGGTTGTAAAAGACCTCTCTTTTATGGTTTTGCAAGAATTTTGTTCATGGATTCATTTAGTAAGGCAAATTTCCTTGGTTGTCTCTTGGTAGGCTTCTTTTGGATATGGCATTGTAACACCTACCAATTTTCCTATGTCATTTTTGAATATATATATGTGTGTGTGTAGAAATTTTAAATTTTATTGGCTAAATTAATTTACTATGCAATAAGTATGAATTTTATTTATTTAATTATTTTGGATAATGATAATGTCAGTAAATGAGAATGAAAAATATTCGTGGATATGATATTGATTAATAGATTGAGTTCCTAAAATGGTAAAAATATTCTAAGTGCTAGAAGTTAGAAATTTATAGGTCAGTAGCAAATTGCGTACGTTTGGTTAGAGTGTTTTCAACCGGCATTGGCGAGCTGGCCAGGCGAACTGGCTTTGCCGAGCTGGCCTTGCAAGAGGCCTGGCCCAGTTGGCCTCACGAGGAAGAAGTGCAAGCTGGGAGTGCGAAGAGGAGAATGCGAGGTGAGAATGCGAAGAGGGAAGTGCTAGCCAGCATTGCGAAGAGGCAATGACGAACCGGCATTGCGAAGAGGAAAGGTGAAGAGGAAATGGCGAAGAGGAAATGCGAAGAGGGAATGGCGAAGAGGAAAGGCGAAGAGGAAATGGCAAAGAGGAAATGCGAAGAGGGAATGGCGAAGAGGGAATGGCGAAGCGGAAATGCGAAGAGGAAATGCGAAGAGGAAAGGCGAAGAGGAATTGCGAAGAGCAAAGTGCGAAGAGGCATATGCGAGCTAGCATAGACGAGCTGGTTTATGCGAAGTGGAATGGCGAGACGGCAATGCGAGGAAGCATTGGCGAGCTGGTATTGGCGAGCTGGTGAACTCGCGAGCTGGAACCACGGATTTGAAATAGTGGAGCGGGATTCAATTAATTTTGTTACTGAGGCAGTAGCCTATATTAAAGAGGCAGTAACTTATTATAAAGGGGCAGTAACTTAGGAAATTAAAAACACTTAAACCTTTTTATTTCTTTCCTGTTCCGTGACCTGTGTTCGTCTTTTCTCCCAAAAGAGCCGAACACTATCTCTTCATCTTTTTCATCAGATTTCATGATTTTGTCCATTAAATTTCTAGAAAAATTCATGAAATTCCATAAGGATATTCTGTGACTATCACATTCCGTTTTAGCTTGAGGAAAGAGCTGAAAAATATTCTGGAGGCAGAGAAGAATAATTTCTGCCATTGACACTCATTTGAGGTAAGTGACGATTTGTTAGATTTTATTGATTTAATAGTTATTATTGAGGTTAGAATAAATGGGTTTAGTATTATTTTACATAGATTCACACTAAATAATTGAAATCCCTAAACTCTAGGGTTTTATTGAAACTTTGAAATTTGATATGGTGAATTAGTGATAGGATTCATAAATTAATGATAGAAATAGTTAATTGAGTATAAGAGAACAATTAATTGATGACCAATTTGATGTGATTTTGTAGATTTGGAAAACTGAATTCTCAAAGTAGACAAATTGGGGATTTTGAAGGAAATTGGTGAATTGGTTAATATATTGGTTATTAGAAAATTAAGGTGAGTTCTACATGCATCAATTATCCTATTGAATTGGCTTATTTGATTGTTGGACACCATTTGGGAGAAATCCCTAAATGGCCGAACCCCACATTGTGAAATCCCTTTGATATTCTTTGAAATTTGCCTTTATATTCTATTGCCAAATAAATCCTTATACTATTATATAACATTGCTTTCTTGATAATTTCCTTTTAATTATCGAACCGTTCTTGTCTTATAAACTATCTTTGACATAAACCTTATTCTATTTTGTGAATACTAAACCTATTATTGATTGATATTGGATATTGAATATGGCATGGCCATTATTGATTAATATTGGTTATTGATATGATTGATGCTGAACTGATTGTTTGATTGAATCTGGATGCCATTGTTGGAAATGGTATCCCTTGTTATTGACATTGGTATGGTTGTGACAGAACTTCCGATTCGACAGGGGAGTGGGGAAATATTGTCGACCTTGTGCACATTGTATATTTGTACCCTAGCTGAGAAGGGTTATGGTCCCGGTCATAGGGCCTGATCAACCTTATGCTTATTTGCCCTATTATGGATGATCTAGGACCTACATGGTCCAACGCATTTGATTGTTTGGAGATTGTATGATTTCTTTTCATGCAGTCCATCCCTGTATCTGTCATCCCATATATGATACCAAACTTGTATGTTGGATTATTGGCTTTATTGTACCTTGACATTTATTCAGTACCCTATTATCTTATGATTGACACCTTTGCTATAATGCCTATTGTTTATTGCGATGCATGTGAATTCATTAAGTATCATCTATACTCACCCTTTCATTTGTTTCCCCTTTCAGGAGAGGATTAGAGCAGTAGAATCTAGACTTCTACTTCTCTAGAAATTCTACCACTGATTTCAGATGTATTGACAGTTCCATTATTTTGAAAAATATATATATATTGGTGTTCATAATCTAGCTGCTCCATGGGTATGTACGGGTTAGCTAGGGAATGAACATGTAACTGATATTAGTTATGTTAAATGGATGATATATATATATAGTTAATGGAATATTTGTAGATTCATGATGAAATTATCATTATCAGAATGTATGATGGTTTAATAGAATGATTGGAAATTATGAATGTGAGGTATACGAATTATATTAAATTGATAAGATATATATATATATTGATTAATATGGGGTTCTACAGGTGCCGATCACCATTGGCATCTCCTGTGCCCTAGGACCGTCGCGGCTTGGGAAACCGGGTCGTGACAGAGGTGGTATCAGAGCACTAGGTTACAGAATGTGCATCTAAGTAACAAATGGATAGTGACTAGATATAGAATGGGGGTAGAATTAAGAATGCCATGGAGCATAGGATTTCCTTTGTCGTCCATTGATCTTATCGTCAGTTAGATGTGTATATTTTGCGCTTTACTATATTCTGAGATTATTTACGTTTTCTCGACAGATATTTCAGATATGTCAGATAGCGGAGACCGTGGTACCAGGGAGGCTGAGGTTGCCTCCAATGAGTCGCTTATGAGAGAGATGAGCATATCTGAAGGTCCATCTCGATCCCGACGGGCTTCAGAAGATTCTGATAGAGGAGATGACCCTTGGAGGGTCGAGATGATGAGAGGGTTGATAGATCTCAGGAGAGAGAAGGCTGAGATGAGGAGAGAGAGGCAGCAGGCATAACCACTACTTGCTCCTGCAGTTGTTCAGCCACCTGTAGTACCAGAGGTTGTGGCACCCGTACCTGTACAGCCAGTAGGGGCTCAGAGGGAGCCAGCTGCACATGGTGTTAGGAGGGAGATCCTTGAGGGCGGTGTTTCTATGTTTAGCTTTCTGAAGCTAAGTCTGCCAGAGTTTAGAGGGGAGAGAGGTGCTGATCCAGTAGACTTTCTGGAGGAGGTTGAGAAGGTAGTCAGGAGACTGCCTTATTATGAGCTCAAATCTATTGAGTTAGTGGGATCATTACTGAAAGGGAAAGCCTGGACCTGGTTTTCTAGACATATTGAGACCAGGTTATTCAGTGTGCACCCACCTACCTGGGCAGAGTTTCGCCAAGGATTGATTCATGAGTTTATTACTGAGGGTGTTAGGACCCATCATTTGGTGAGTTTGGAGCAGTTAGAGCAAGGAGATCGCTCGGTTGAGGATTATTCTGAGGAATTTATATAGCTCAGTAAGTATGCTGCACACTTAGTACCCATAGAGGCATATCGAATCAGTAAATTTAGAAGGGGACTGAATGCGGCATTACATAATGCCTTACTTGCTACGGAGTTTACTTCTTTGACCACGATAGTGGATAAAGCTTCACAGATGAAAGAGAAATATAAAGCAGAAAGAGCTAAGAGGGATCAAAAGAGGAAGAATAGCACAGGGTCACAGAGTAAGAGAGGGGAGAGCAGCTCCCATTTTAGACAGGCTGAGTTAGTGCCTAGATTAGAGCAGAGGTCCTCGGGTAGTAACCAGAGGAGGAGATTTCAGGGTAGGGGTCAGCCCATGGTTCAACCAATACCTACGTACTCTCAGAGTTCTTCTAGATCAGTGTCGCAGGCATCCAGTGTCCCTACTTGTGGTTATTGCAGTAGGAGGCACAAATGGGAATGCTGGAGGAGGTCAGGTGCATGCTTGAGATGTGGCTAGCAGGGCCATTTTATGAGCACTTATCCATTGAGGAGCGACCAGCAGCCATCAGTTACGGTATATCAGCTGACAGTTCAGACTAATCAGAATATGGGCAGAGAGACAGTAACCCGAGGCAGAGGTAGAGAGAGTTAGGCTTCAGGTAGTGGTCAGGCTCCAGCTGGCAGAGGCCAAGATAGAGTGTTCGCAGTTAACACTTAGGATGCTCAGAGATTAGATAATGTCATTACAGGTACTATTCTGGTACAGAATGAGGCTGTGGATGCCTTATTCGATTTGGGTGCAACCCATTCATTTGAGTCCCCACATTTTGCACCCAAATTGAATAAGGAGAGGCAGTTACTAGATATTCCATTATCTATTGACACTCCTATGGGAGAATCTGTGGATGTTAACTATTACTATCCTGATTGTATAATTGAGATGGATGACCGTATTTTACGTGTTGATTTGATTGATTTGCCTATGCTTGAATTGGATGTGATACTAGGGATGGATTGGTTGACTAGGCATCAGGCAGTGATAGATTGTTATAGGAAGAGGATTAAATTCTAGCCTGAGGGGCAACAGGAATTCGAGTTTCAGGGTGATATTTGGGAATTCTGGGTTAACCTCATTTCTTCTATACAGGCTCGGAGATTGATAGGGAAAGGTTGTTCAGCCTACTTGGCCCATGTGATAGATGTGCAGAAATCTTCTATACATTTGGATCAGATACCAGTAGTTCAGGAGTTTCCTTACATTTTTTTCCTGAGGAGTTGCCAGGATTGCCCCATGATAGGGAGATCGAGTTTGAGATTGAGGTGCATGTAGGCACAGATCCGATATCCATTTCACCTTACAGGATGGCTCCAGCAGAGCTGAAAGAGCTGAAGGTCAGTTACAGGAGCTATTGGATAGAGGATTCATCCGACCTAGTAGTTCTCCGTGGGGTGCACCGGTTTTATTTGTGAGGAAGAAGGATAGCTCCTTGCGGATGTTTATCAATTATAGGCAGCTGAATAAAGTCACAGTAAAGAACAAGTATTCGTTGCCATGGATTGATAACTTGTTTGATCAGTTGCAGGGCGCCAACCATTTTTCTAAAAGTGATTTGAGGTCTGGGTATCATCAACTAAAGATTTGGAGTGAAGATATACACAAGACTGCTTTTAGAACTCGTTATGGCCACTATGAGTTTCTAGTATTGTCATTCGAGTTGACAAATGCTCCAGCGGCTTTCATGGATTTGATGAACAGAGTGTTCAGTTCTTATTTGGATAGGTTTGTCATCGTCTTTATTGATGAAATTCTTATTTATTCCAGGAGTGAGGAAGAACACCGGGAGCATTTGAGGATTGTTTTGCAGACACTTCAGGAGCATTAGCTGTATGATAAATTATCAAAGTGTCAATTCTGGTTAACGGAAGTATGCTTTTTTGGGTATGTCATTTGTAAGGAGGGTATTATGGTAGATCCTCAGAAGATTGAAGCAGTTGCCAATTGGTCTCAGCCTACCAACATTTCAGAAGTACATAGCTTTCTGGGTATGGCTGGATACTATCGGAGGTTTGTAAAAGACTTCTCCCATATTGTTGCTCCTCTTACTAGATTAATGAGAAAGCAGGAGCGATGTGTTTAGACAGATGAATGTGATCTAAGTTTTCAAACTCTGAAATATTGACTTACCAGTGCTCCAGTTTTGGCATTACCAGTGGAAGAGGAGAAGTATACTGTGTATTGTGATGCTTCGAGGATCGGCCTAGGGTGTGTTCTGATGCAGATAGGAAGGGTGATTGCTTATGCTTCTCGTCAATTAAAGAAGCATGAAGCAAATTATCCTACTCATGATCTTGAGATGGCAACAGTCATCTTTGCCTTGAAGATTTAGAGGCATTATCTATATGGGGCTAAATGTGAGATATATTAATCATAAAAGTCTACAGTATATATTTCAACAGAAAGATCTGAATCTGAGGCAGCGAAGATGGGTTAAGCTTCTAAAAGATTATGACTGTGAGATTCTTTATCACCCAGGGAAGGCCAATATAGTGGCGGATGCCTTGAGCAGGAAATCGATAGGGAGTCTTGCTCATATTGTAGTTGGTCGGAGGCCATTGATTCGAGATTTGAGGTATTTAGCTGATTGTGGAGTAGAGATATATTTGGGTTCCTAGGATCAAAACCAGGCTCTGATAGCCCAGTTTCGGGCAAGGTCACTGTTGATTGATGATATAAAAGTGGCCCAGGATAAAGATCCCTATCTTTTGAAATCAAAGGGAGATGTTTAGAGTGGACGGATGACTGAGTTCACTATTGATGATGAGATTTTGAGGTGTGGAAAACGTATCTATGTACCGGATTGTGATGAACTGCGGTATAGGATTATACGAGAGGCACACCATTCTACTTATAGTGTACATCCAGGTATTACCAAGATATACCATGATCTTAGAGATGTTTATTTGTGGCCTGGGATGAAGAAAGATGTAGCCCATTTTGTATCAAAATGCTTAGCCTGTCAGCAGGTTAAGTTTGAGCATCAGAAGCCATCAGGGCTACTTCAGGAGATAGAGCTGCTAGAATGGAAATGGGAACAGGTTACCATGGACTTCATAGTTGGTCTACCTTGGACATCGAAAGGGTATGACTCTATTTAGGTCATTGTGGATAGATTGACGAAGTCTGCACACTTTTTGGGGGTTAAGACTAACTATGCAGCAGCTCAGTATGCACAAGTGTATGTTGATGAAATTGTGCGTCTTCATGGAGTCCCATTGGTGATTATATTTGATCGGGGTACACAGTTTACAGCACGGTTTTGGCAAAAGTTTCAAGAGGCTTTGGGTACCCAACTACAATTTAGTACTGCTTTCCATCCACAGACTGATGGGCAATTCGAGAGGAAGATTCAGACCTTGGAGGATATGCTCAGGTTATGTGGTTTGGATTTCAAAGGTAGTTGGGACTATTACCTGCCATTGATCGAATTCTCCTATAATAATAGCTATCATTCTATGATTTTTATGTCTCCATTTGAAGCACAATATGGTAGAAAGTGCAGATCACCAATGTGTTGGGTAGAGCTAGGAGAGAAGCAGCTAGAGGGACCCGAACTTATTAGAGAGACTATGGAGAAGGTTCCTATGATCCTAGAGCAAATGGAGACTGCCTTTAGTAGGCAGAAGAGTTATGCGGATCTGAAAAGAAAAGATGTGCAGTTTTCTATGGGTGATCATGTCTTCCTAAAGATCTCACCGATGAGGGGAGTTATGAGATTTGGGAAGAAAGGCAAACTGTCACCGAGATTTATAGGCCCGTTTGAAATATTTGAGCGAATTAGCAATGTGGCTTATCGATTGGCCCTTCCACCTAGTATGAGCCATGTACATCCAGTTTTTCATATATCGATGCTGCGAAAATATGTATCGGATCCATCACACATTTTGGAGATGCAAGATGTGGATCTTAGTGGAGATTTAACATATGAGGAGCTACCTGTGGAAATTATAGATCAACAGGCTAGAAAGCTTCGGAATAAAGAGATCCCTATGGTTAAAGTGCTATGGAGGAATCAATCAATTGAGGAGTGTACATGGGAGAGTGAGTGGGAGATGAGAAATAGATACCCATCTCTTTTTCAGTTTTGAGTTAGGTGTTATTTAAATTTGAGGACGAATTTAATGGAAGGGGGGAAGAATGTAACACCTACCAATTTCCTATGTCATTTTCGAATATATATATATGTGTAGAAATTTTAAATTTTATTGGCTGAATTAATTAACCTATTTGGCAGTAAGTATGATTTCTACTTATTTAATTATTCTGGAATAATGATTGTAAATGAGAATGGAAATCTCAGTATAGAATATTGATTGATAGATTGAGTTCCTAAATTGGTAAAAATATTCTAAGTGCTGGAAGTTAGAAAATTTACAGGTCAGTAGCGAATTGCGTAAGTTGGGTTAGAGTGTTTTCAGTCGGCATTGGCGAGCTGGCCAGGCGAACTGGCTTTGCCGAGCTAGCCTTGCGAAGAGGCCTTGCCGAGTTGGCCTCGCGAAGAAGAAGTGCAAGCTGGGAGTGCGAAGAGGGAAGTGCGAGCAGGCATTGTGAAGAGGCAATGGCGAACCGGCATTGCGAAGAGGAAATGGCGAAGGGGGAATGGCGAAGAGGAAAAGCGAAGAGGAAATATGAAGAGGGAATGGCAAAGAGGAAAGGCGAAGAGGAAATGGCGAAGAGGAAATGCGAAGAGGAAAGGTGAAGAGGAATTGCGAAGAGGAAATGGCAAAGAGGAAAAGGCGAAAAGGAAAGGCGAAGAGGAAATGGCGAAGAGGAATTGCGAAGAGCAAAGTGCGAAGAGGCATATGCTAGCTGGCCTATGCGAAGTGGGATGGCGAGCTGGCAATGCGAGGAAGCATTGCAGAATTGGGATTGGCTAGCTGGCGAACTCGCGAGCTGGAATAGCGGATTTGAATTAGCGGAGCAGAATGAATTAATTTTGTTATTGAGGCAGTAGCCTATCCCAATTCTGCAATGGGCAGTAATTTATTATAAAGGGGCAGTAACTGAGGAAATTAAAAACACTTGAACCTTTTATTTTTTTTCTGCTCCCGTGACTTGTGTATTCGTCTTCTCTCTCAAAGGAGCCGAATACTGTTTCTTCTTCTCCTTCTTCATCGCTTTAGCGATTTCTCCATCAAAATCTCTGAAGAAAATTCGTGGAAACACAAAGAGATATTCTGTGACTATCACATTCCGTTTTAAGCTTGTGGAAAGAGCTGGAAAATATTTTGGAGGCAGAGAAGAATAATTTCTGCCATTGACACTCATTTGAGGTAAGTGACGATTTGTTAGATTTTATTGATTTAATAGATATTATTGAGGTTAGAATAAATGGGTTTAATCTTATTTTGTATGGATTAGCACAAATAAATTGAAATCCCTAAACTCTAGGGTTTATATGGAATTTTGAAATATGATATGATAGATTAGTGATGGGATTCATAAATGGATGATGGAATTTGCTAATTGGATGTAAGTAGACTGTAAATTGATGACCAATTTAATGTGAATTTGTAGATTGTAGAAACTGAATTCTCCTAGTAGCAAAAATTGGGGATTTTGGAGGAAATTGGTGAATTTGACTAAGTTATTGGTTAGTGGGGAATTGAGGTGAGTTCTACATGCATCATTTATTCTATTGAATTTGCCTAATTAATTATTGGACACCATTTGGGAAAAACCACTAAATGGTCGAACCATGAGTTTGTGGTACTTTTGGATTTCCTTTAAATTTGTATCCATATTTCTTTGTTAAATAAACCATTTATTGTTATATAACCTGTTTCATTGATATTTCTTATTGGATTACCAAACCGTATTTTCTTGTCACATGAACGTTATTTCATCTTATGAATACTAAACCTATTATTGGTTGATATTGGATATTGTATATGGCATAGCCATTATTGATATTGGATATTGATATGATTGATACTGAACTGAACTGATTGATTGACTGAATCCGGATGCCATTGTTGTAAATGGT
>CANXYC010414697.1:0-16648 GCA_948193065.1 Aleurites moluccanus | reverse complement strand
CCTTGAGAGAGGGTTTAACATAATTTTGGGAAACCTGGTCATTAATCCTAGATAATCGAATCTAATTAAGGAGAACGTCAAGATTGGATAATTGCCTATTGATGAAATCTTAACCCTAGTTTTTACAAATCATATTTTCTCTTTCAAGTTCATTATCTTACTTTTTATTTTTAACTTGTTTGTTAAAATTCACCCAACCTCATTATTTTCCAAATAATAGCAATAATTAGGAGTGATTCGTTGATATCCCCTTCCTCGTGGGAACGATACTTACTCATCATTATTACTTGCCACGCGACCTGTATACTTGCAGTATCGCAAAGTCGCAACAATCACTTAAGTAGAGGTTATAATATGGTAGCATGTTATTTACTCATACGATTAATCATACCATATATTTATATTACTCAATTTACTGGGCACTTTTCACTGGTACACTTTTCACTCATTTTTTTCCTTAATCCAATGCTTATATCATTCATTCACTCTTGACTCTACATATTCAATTAATTCTAATTTAGATACTATTTAATATAAAATTATATTAATTACACTTATATTTAAGAAATTCCTCAATTTCCCAAATCACTAAGGTTTTTCTATGTAACATTCCATACTGGCAGCCTGTGCTCTTTAATCTATATCTCTTCCTATACTTATCCAAATACTTCAATTCTTATTCCTTATTAAAATATACATATCAAGATCTAACATATCCAAAAATCATATTAATCTCACTACTACACAATTTATGGTGTCAATTTAAACTTAATCTTACAACCAGCCCTGCTTTCCTGCATTTTACCTGCAATCCTATTCTGACAGTCTCTACTGTTTAGCCCATAACTCAATCTATACTTATCTAATTACTTTGATTCTTTTTTCCATTAACACTAGACATATATACTATAATATATTCAAAATTCAAACCATTCTGATTACTACACAATTACTAGTGAATTTTTAAAATTAACTTACTGTCCTGAAATTTTTATCCGAACAGGCCCTATTTCTATGCCTATAATTAATACCATGTTAATCAATTTCAAAAAAATTTCATATTCATTTAAATTACATATAAATAAATGTTTTTTATGTTTATTACTTTCCTTAATTTAGACTCTAAGGTCCTCAAATCAATAGAACTTAGTAACCTATATTTTGTTTGTCTATACTTATGACTTAATTTCTCATAAACCAAAAATCTAATTGAAAAACCCTTTTACAGTAATATATATAAGATATAAATGAATACTTTTAATGTTGAACACTTCTCCTAATTATGTCTCTATCATTCTCTATAATAAAAATACAGTAGTAAAATTTCAGAAAATCTAATTCTATCTAGTCATGATTTTTGTTCAATTATTCTCTCCTCACTTGGAATTTCATCAATTTCTTTTGCAGACGTTACATTAACATATTTATCTATAACTTTTATTTTTTGATCAATCTCAAATTCAGTCATTAAAAAATCAGAATTTGAACTACAATCTACTACCTTAACACAGATTTCAGAATCCATATAAACCCTAATTCATCTTTATCTTTCTTATCTCAATTTAATCAATTATCTACTAAATTAAACCATAATACTATTAAATACAGTTAAAAATGATAAGTTTAGAATTATTACCTTGCACTTGGATAATTCTTTTCCTTCTCTTTTTCTTTCCCAAAACAATTTGACTTACTTTCTTTCAACTTTCCTTCTTCACTCTTCTTTCTCTCGTCAATTTCTTATCTAGCTTAGTTGGTTTCTTTGGAAGAGATTGAAGAGTATTTTTGGTTATTTTTTCTTAAATAGTTTGGCCAAAACTCCTGAATATGGCAACCACCTCTTCTCTTTTATACACCAAAATCAAAGAAATAAGAATTGTGTAGAAAATTCTAGGTTTTATACACTTGTACATTTTCTATCCAAATAACATAAAAAAATTTATTCAAATTTCCTTCCTTCCACACACTTGGCCAGCCACTCTTGGAGGTATTCTCCAGAATTTTTAATGCTAAAAATAATATTTTATTGTGAGTCCCACAACTTTGCTTAATTTCACTTTTGCCCATAATTTTCTTAATTGTATTTTAACCTCGAAACTTTCTGTAATTTATTCTGTCTTTTTTGTTTAAATTCAACTATAAGTGTGGGGAGTGAAATATCTTATTTTGGGCTGTTTTATCATTTAAAAAATATTTTGGATCCGATTCTGTATCCTAGATAGCCCGTTTCTAAAAATGCCTCTAATATTACCTTTAATTACAATTCTTGCCACTCTATTGATTTTCAGTATTCCAAAATATTTTTCAACTCTTTTTTTTTTCACTAAAAATGCACATAAATATAGATGACTCTTTACTTTCTGGTCTGAGTAAGAAATTCTTAAATCAACCGGACTGCTATTTTCCCGGGAGGTGTAATTAACATCGGTATTTTCCGGGACAATATAACAAAAGTGGCCCGGTGGAGGTTAAAAAAATTTTGAGTGTTACACTCTACCTTTCTCAGTATATTTCAGTAATTAATTGAGTCTAGTCATACTTAAATTAATACCATATCAGTTACTAAACTCCAATATATCCATATTGTCTACTCACTATCTACTATTATGTTTGCTGAGGTGTTACATTTTAAAGTTAGGCTTGCAGTGAAAGGGTTCACTCAGAAAGAAGGGATCGATTATGAGAAAAAATTTTCGCCAGTAGCCATGCTTAAGTCTATTAGAATTCTCTTATCCATTGCAGCTCACTACGATTATGAAATTTGGCAAATGGATGTCAAGACAACTTTCCTTAATGGAAGTCTTGATGAATGTATATATATTATGCAACTAAAGGGTTTCATATCAAACGGCCAGGAGCACATGTTATGCAAACTTAATAGATCCATTTATGGGCTTAAACATGCATCTAGGTCATGGAATACTTATTTTGACAAGGCGATCAAAACCTATGGTTTTGAACAATGTCCTAATGAGTCTTGTATGTATGAGAAATATAATGGGGATAAAGTGGTGTTTTTAATATTACATATAGATGACATTTGCTTATAGGAAACGATGTGGGCATATTATCATTGGTAAAAGATTGATTGTCCAAGCATTTTGATATGAAAGATATGGGAGAAGTTGCTCATATCCTAGGGATCAAGCTTATGCGAGATCGAAAAAAAAGGATGTTAAGTTTATCCTAGACTCTTTATATTGATACCATTCTTGCTCGTTTTAACATGTAGGATTCCAAGAAAGGTTTTCTCCTTTTCAGGCATGGAATCACTCTACCCAATGATCAGTGTCCTTAGATACCTGATGAGATAGAGAAAATGAAGACAATTCCTCATGCTTCTGCAGTAGGTAGTCTTATGTATGCAATGTTATACACCAGAATTTGATATATGTTTTGTTGTAGGCCTAGTTAGCAGATTTCATTCTAACCCTGGGTAAGAACATTGGACTGCAGTCTAGCAAATAATCAAGTACTTGAAAAGGACTAGAGATTATATGTTGGTATATCAGTTAGATGAACTTATACCGATTGGGTACACATATTCAGATTTTCAGTCAGATAAAAACTCTAGAAAATCTATCTCAAGAAATATGTTTACCCTAGGAGGTGGAGCCATAAGTTGGAGGAGTATCAAGCAAACTTGTGTTGTTGATTCTACCATGGAAGTTGAATATATGGCAGCCTCTAAAGAAGCTAAGGAAGCAGTTTGGCTTATAAATTTTATGATGGATTTAGGTGTACTCCCTTTGGTATAATCACCTATTATACTTTATTGTGATAATAGCAGGGCAGTTGCTAATTCACAGGAATCACGAACCCATAAAAAGGCAAAACATATTGAGTGTAAATATCATTTGATTCAAGATAGTACAAAGAAGTGATGTGGTGGTTACAAAGATTGCATCGGAAAACAACTTGGCATATCCTTTTACAAAGAACTTACCAGCAAAGACTTTTGATAGTCATGTAGAAGGAATGGGAGTTAAGGTATAGATGCATGGTTATGTGTCTAAGTGAGGGATTGATAGAGTTTATACTATAAACCATGCACTATGAAATAGTGTTAACTCTGTAATAATTATTTATTCAATTAATTGAAGTTTACATTGAATAAATTATTTGTTTTTATTTTATATATTTATGAGTGTCTTTTATCTTATATAGTAAATTATTTAGTTTATAGAGTTTAACTTATAGGCAGAAGATTAAATCATTAGTTCTTATAAGATAATAAGTTTAATTTTCACAACCTAAGGTGGAGTTGGACACACCATTGGCATAATTATAGTACAAGATTAAATTTAATTTATCTTAATTATGGGAATGATGTAATTCCAACTTCTTGAGCTAGTACATTATATATGTATTGAATAGAACCAAGTAGAGATAAGTATTTTTTATACTAACTTTATAAAATAAATTTTAATTCATTATGATTATTTATATCCTTAATCCTGATTTAGTTGATATGAACAATATGCATTATTTATTATTTTGATTCATTAAAAAGTGAGGTTCATTAAGGATCAATAATCCCAATGACTTGGATAATGATAATATACATTTTGTCAAATGTCAATTTATTGATGGAATCCATATCTCAATCTAGAAATTGATGATCTCTTGATAAAACTTATAAGTTTTTAATGTGTAAACCCTGCAGGTTGATTTTATATCCGACATATGAAATAAATTAATTGTAAGTCTCAAGATATTAAGTTAGAAATTAAATTAAATTGTCAGTAATTTAATTTAATTTAATTGACTAGTATATGTAATCTTAATATGGGGAATTAAATAAATAGTTAATGATTTTGAAATTTTAAATTTAAATAAGGAGTGCAATTACGAATTTATAGTGGTTTAATTCGTAATTTATTATAATTGGATTTATTCAGGTCTTCAAAATAATCTTATTATAATAGGAAGCCTTATTTAATTTAGTCTTGTGATCTTTATTGTGCCTTAGCTGATAAGGACTCATGAAAACTGTTAATGAGATAAAAAAAACATATGTTAAATGAGTTAAAAACATATGTTATATTCTATTTTAAATAAGATACCTTTTTTGAATTAAAAATTAAAAGAAGATAAAAATATTTTTTAAAAGAAAAGATATACGGTTTTTATATCAAGAACATAATAGCGATTTTTTTTCACTAAATCTAGAGTTCTAGAATTATTTGAGGTCACACAACAAAAGGTTGTAGGCAAAAACAAAAGATTGCAGGCAGAAGCTTGAATGTTGTATGCTGCAAACAGAAACTTGAAAGCAGTACGCAAAAGCTTAAAGGTGGAAGTTTGGTTAGAATTGTTGAGATTAAATCTGACAGATTTCATATGTATTTTTCGATTTTATGTATGATTAAAATCAACAAGTCCAAAATTAGAAAATGACGGTTCTATGATATAGGAACTATCAAAATAAATATCTTTATGTTTTATATTATGTAATTCATATATTATACCATCTCATCATCCATGCAATAAACATAATTAATCTCCATATAAAAATATTATACATCACTTTATACAATTAACTATATCCATTCAAAATTCTATGGAGCTACTAGAATATTATACAAGATAGAGTTTAAATATTTACACTATCAAAATTAAATTGCTGGTTCCACAAAAAAAGATGATCTGGAACCCGTTTATTACTCCTGACCTGAAAAATACTCAACAACTACAGAATGAGTATAAAATACTCAGTGAATTCAATATACATCATATCACATTAGGGTTGGATAATCAACAAGACAATAGAATAAACAAATATCAGGTAACAGGTTTTGCACACCAGTTAACAAATAAGGAAAATTTAGGTAACAACAGTAATCTATATCTAATAAACAGGTTTTAAGTATACAAATCATATGAAAATGACAGATAATGGGCCTTACCACATATAATAATATATAAATTATATGTAAATTACATAAGGCAGGCCAAGCCTTATAGTTAGAATATTAACCATTCCTAGCTAGGATCCATGATATACGTTGTGCACAATGCCGACGGTATTTATCCACTACCCCATCAGTAAGGTAGCTATGTCAAATCAACATATAATAAAGCAATAGAATCATTATTTTAGAAAATTAATCAATAAGGACAATTAAGGATCCATGTACTCAACAATATTCAAATAGTTTGCAAATTACTCAATCGGTATTAATAATCAATTATATATAAGTAATGGGAGCTATATTTAGAACAACAATAGGAATGGCATTCAAGTAAAAGATGGATAATAAAGTGATCAACCAAAGTCAGTTACGCTGGCTCAATTGGTTAGCTAACGTCGCTGGTGACGATGGCATTGGCTTGGTAGGCCTATGAAAAACTTATTGAAGCATTTTGTCAAACACTTGGTGTGCAACTTTCCAACAACAATTTAGTAAGGTTTTAGTGGAATTTCAACAATGCCCATATATCAAACAACAAGCTCACAATGTGGACAATTCAATACGCAAATCAAATCCAACAAATAACTATACATAATGGATCAAATTAGGTTTGGAAAACAAAGGAAAATTTCAAGGAAAAATGGGCATAATGCATTTGGCCAAACTTGACTTTTCACATATGGTATCCATAATTCAAAATATGATTTTAGGCATATAATATGATGTATATTAAACTCATCTAGACCTTTCAATTGTCAAAACAAAACTTGTTTCTTCAATTCCTTCAAAGTAAGTAAAATTGGCAATCTTATTCTTTCTTAGATTCTACACCAAAACTATCACCAATTTAGCTTTCAGTGAATACAATTAAACATAATCTAACTTAATTATAGATTATGAAAGCTTAAACTAGTGTTTGGTTATAAATATAACCTAATTAATGTTTGGAATAAGGGATTTCCATCAATTTGAACAAATTAGTGCAATCTAATATTAAACTCATCTAATTCAACGTCTAAAATATTTAATTAACTTAAAAAGATGAAGAAAATATCAAATTATCTCAAATTAGTGATGTGGCCGAAAACCCTAAGTGAAGAAGTCTTGAAATTCTTTGGGTTTTCTTGATGAAATTGGTATGGAATTTGGTTAGTTTAGGTTGAAAATCAAGTTTTTTTATTTTTGTTTTTCTTCAAAAATTGTATGAAAATTGAATGAAGATAGGTTAGATAGGCTTGACCAAGCATGGAAGAGAAGAAGAAGAAGAAGTTTGGTGGTAAAAATGACTATGTGTTGGTATTTATAGGTGGGTTTTGGAAATTATGTTTTTCAATTAAAACTTTTATTATTTCTACTTTTGACCCGAAAGTTTTCTATAACTAATTCTGTCAATTTTATTTATTTTTATATTTCAAAGTGGAGAGTGAATAAGTTTATTTTTAGTTGTAGTTTAATATTATACAGCTTTTGGAGAAAATCTGGATCCTAGACAGGTGGTTTCCCAAAATATCCCTGAAATTTCACTTATTTACGATTTTGACATTTTATTAATTTTTCATCATTTTTAATATTTTTTCATACTTTTTTCATATAATTAACTACCATTATTCTTAATCTCTCATTACTCATGAATCTAAGAAAAATAATCTTAAATTTAATACTATAATAATTTCTTAAACTGAATAAATTCTATCGGTGTTATTAATTCGATATTTAATAAAACTGCAGAGTAATTACAACATAATTTCAAAGTATAACAAATATCAATGCTGGAATCATTCTTCTTCTTATTTATTATTATTATTATTAATTTAACTTAAATTATAATTTTAAAATTCAAAATTTTACAGTCTTTAACACAATTTCAATTTCATAAAATTAAAGACTCATTAGTAATTTTTCTTCATTTTAATGCTGAAGTTATTGAAAATTGAGTTAAGATTGTGAAATCTTCTCTTAGTCGGTTGAAGAATCCCCAACCCACCTTATATTATATTCAATATGATCTTTATAAATAAAAAATTAATACATAATCAATTTAAATCAACTAAATGTACAGACGACTACATCTTTAAAATAATTAATTTCAAACATAAAACTAGAGAATATAATATAAAAATATATTTTATATTATTCAAAAGCTAGTTAATAATTTTTAAGTAATCCATATTTATAAAAAAAAAAAAAATATGCCTAAACTTAATTAAAATAAAAATGAATTAAAACATAATCCATAAATAATTAGGAAAACATTAAAGGTCCAATAAGTCTAAAGTTACGTTTATTATATCACTTTTTTTTTCCAATTTTCGTGTATATGTTTGGTTTAAAAACTCACATAAATGATGCTTAATTATAGTGGAAGAAAATAGCAATTGCTTTCTGTTGATAATTACATGGATTTAGTTGACAAGTTCATGATTAGTACATAGAGCACTGAAAAAAAGCATTGTTTTTTTTTTTCTCTGTTTCATTTGGTTTTAGTAATCAATCTTCTTTATAATTAGTTCCCACTAGTCTTTTTCTTTTTAATGAATAAAAATCTCTCTAAATCAATTATATATATCTTTTTAAAAATAAATTTAATTATTTGATATTATTAATGCATGCTTTTATATTTTTCACCATAAAAATTAAGAGTAAAAACTAAGAGTTGGAATGAAACTATAGTTTGTTAAGATTGCAAATTTTCATGGTTAAGTAGAATGTGAATTATTGGATACATATGTATAGCAGTGAAGGGATGAGTAGCAGATAAAGAAGACAAATTAACAGGTCAAGCAAATAGATTGTGGAGATGGTGGGGTTTGGAAGGTTTCTCCACTAGTGTGATATTGAATGATGATGGCTTTGAATTCTCAAAATGGGATTATCATTATGAAAATGGAAATTAAGCTTTAATATTTATTTAACATGTTAAAACTTTGTTTATTTTAAACTATATCTAATTAATTAATTAATATAATTCATTACAATAATGGGATATGGCCCTTATGGGCCTTTTTCTACCCTTGCTTTTAGTTAGTGTTGGCAGCAATCATGTACCTAAAAAAATCATTTGCCTCTCATTCCCAACTATTTTTTATTTTTATTTTTTTTTATTGCAACATGGTAAATGTTTTTATATTGCCACATGTCAACAAATTAGAGATTAATTAAGACTGTTTATAGTGAGAAAAGTAGAATTGATCATGGAATAGGTTCAACATGAGGGATTAATTTAGCATGTCTATTTCCATTAAATTTTTTAACCTATAGAGACTATAGGTTTATTTTAAATTTTCATTTGGAGCTAAATTGTCATTATCTCTTATGTTTATATATATAAGTCAATTACTTTGTATTTCCCACATATCTTATCTCTCATAATATCTACTTATTATTAAAAAATAAAAAATTTCATGCAAATGAGAATATAATTAAAAGTTTTTAAAAACATTATTATAGACATTTAACAGAACCTCTCTCTCTCTATATATATATATTCACATTTAATAATACTATTAATTAAAAAATAATAATGATACTAATATTTTAACTCTAATTAATTTAAATAAAATAATAATTTTTTTTATATTTTCCTTTTCCGATCTCTTCCTTTCCATTGTATAATTAGATAAAAAAAATTATTTTTATTTAATTTTTCTTCAAAAATATTTAATTTATGTTTGATTCAATAAAATATTATACTGATTTTAGATTTAGAGACATAAATGTATATAGATTATAGAATTGATTACTTTTAAATTAATCTTCAAATATTAGTGAAACCAGTTATTAGATTAAAGTATAAATGATCACTATTAAAAATTCATAAGAAGATTTAGATTTTATTTATTTTTTATCATTACACTCTAAAAAATTAGTAAAATTAATAAATTGTATTTTTGCTTTTTTTTTTTTTTTACATTGATGCTATTTTAAAAGTAATATTAAAATTTAATTATTAATAAATGATATTCTATAATTATAATACGAATTGTATTTATAAAAATATTAAGGAAAGTCAACTTTGAATCAGTAAATTAAGAGAATATATTAATTCTTAAATTATGCATGTAATTGTGCAAAGTTTACGTTGTTTGGTTGTAAGCATAATCAATCTCATAATTCAAGTTTTTTTAATTAATGTATAACCTCACCACTTGAGTTAACAAGTTCAAAGGACCGATTAAAAATTTGGACTACCGTTCATAATCCTGTAAAGGAATTGTACATTGGTTTGGTTTGGGAGACCAAAGCTCTTATTGTCCCTCCCAAGCGCGCCTAAATATATAAAACATTGTACTGTTTATTCGTTAGGACTATTTTCACATCTATAAATTTTTTTCACATTTCTACTTTTTTAATTTGAGAATTTTAACGTTTTATTATAAATAAATTTTAACTATATTTTATTTTAAAACGTTGGATTTATTTCAATTGATTTATGATTTTTTTCTTATTTTTATTGATAAATTTTTAAAATAATAAAAGTCATTTGTAAAAATAAAATAAATTCTTTTATAATAATTTTAAAAATAAAAATAACAAATTATATTTGAATAAAAAATTATTTTTGGCTTTAATTTAAATTTATAAATAATTTTTTATTTTTATTTTGCATATACTAAAGTAAATTTGTAGATAAATTTAATATTTTTTATTTTTTTTTGGGGCTAAGAATTTATTTTTAGCTCAAAGAAATAAAAGTTCATAATAAGCAAATCAATGTGCACCATTTGAGGTTGAAAAAGTAACCGTTGGCAGTTGAACAAAGGCACAGGTTACAGGTTACGCATCAATAGTATCATGATCTCCTGAATCAAGGAAAGTGGACAGTTGATCCACGAATCCTTAAAAACTAGCCCACTTACTCAGCCAGTTACCTTAGCCTCAGAGTGTAAATAATTTTTTTTTTTTTTTTCCAAATTAGTCTCTCTCCACAAATTACACAAGAAACTTGACAATTCTCTGTTCCAGTAGTAGCTTTTTGTTACTTCGAATTGATAATTTTATCTAAATACTCACCCTTAATTAACGGTTTCGACAATTTATATATCAGACTTCCTATAAGCACAGTTGATGATTTTAAGCCTATATATAAATATTTTCAAGTGATTTTTTTTTTACATCTAGACCCCTAGTTTAGGTCAATTGATGGTCACCGGACCTATATATTGATTGGACAATGGTCCTTTACAGTGGTAATTGATTTCATTGTCAGTGTATTTTATTTTAATGTTTTAGGCTAAGTAGATTGTAACAGGAACTCACAATTAAAATAATCAAAAGTATTTGTACTACTTATTTTTGGATTCATTTATTTTTGTATAAATATTTTTTTTGCAGATCCACTTCTTAAGATAATAATTATGACTATAAATAATATGAAAGTCTCTCAAACAATCAAGAGGAGAGTGAATTGGTTGGAACGATAAATTAAAAAAAAATTAAAAATTAATAAGATAAAAAAAAAGAGAGAAAAATCAAACATAAAAATTTTATAGTGGTTCGGCCCATATTTACCTACGTTCACTTCTCAAGATCACACTTAAGTATTTTACTTGATCTTTTTGCGGGTGCAATATCAAATCCAAGTATTTAGGCTCACATTCAAATCTTACAAGGTATTTTCAAATGCTCACACTTCAAAGTTACACAAGTGTTTTATCAAAGATTCACACATAAACCTATACAAGTGTTTTATTAAGACTCACTCTCAAACCCTTAAGAATTACAAAAGATAAGAAGAAAAAAATTTCCCTTTAACTTTTTTCCAACTCTCAAACAATCAATGAATTTTAACCAACTTAAAGATTTACAACTAATAGCTCACAAAAATGATTTTACAATAAATAAACTTTTCAAGCCATAAATATCAATGATTTGATGCAATAACTCAATAATAAGTTCTCAATTATTATTCTCTTATTTTTAAGGTTCCCACCAACTCATATTTATAGTATTGGATGAAATATTGTTGTTTGGCTTCATTTAATGTAAAAAAAGTACAGTTAACAGCTTTTCTAACAACTATTTTTTATTATTGATTTTTCAGAGTAGCGGGGGCTACTTAAAGTATAGCAGGGCTACTTAATAAATAGCAGGTACTACTTAGCTCATTTTCCAAACTTGAGCTATTGGACCTTCTAGACTTCTTAGTAGCGGCTACGACTGATTGGTAGCCGGCGTGACTTAACTAAGTAGCGGAGGATTACTTATTTGGTAGCGGCTGTGACTTTAAGTAGCAGGGGCTACTTATTTGTAGCGGCTGTTACTTTCCTGCAACCTGCAACTTGAATCTTAATTTGTTGTATTTCTCAAATATACCCCCCTTTAGCATAAACACTCTTTCAAATGTGTTAAACCTATGAATTATCATTGGTCATGATTTCTCATGCCTTGACTAACTCAAATAAATTGATTAGCATAATTAACACATTGATATGTTTTGTTATTATTAAAATCGACATCAAACCTAAGGGGTTCAATACAATAAATCAGTTGATAAGACTATTGAGATAGGTGACATGAGTAAGGCATCAATGAATGCTGCTAGTGACCCTTCATAAGAGGAGGTAGCCGATTCAAATCCTATAGATCCAGACTATAATCGGCAACCAATTAAACCAAAGGCCTCCACTTTGAGCACGACCGATCAAAGGGCTATTGTAGATGGCTTAGCCTAAGAAGATCACGACCTTTGCATAGGAATGATGCAGCAATTGGCCACGGTAATAAAACCAATGGTGAATAAGAATCGAACAATGTAGAGGACTATTGACAAATTACTTGATCGATTACTGTGATATTGACACATTTCACCGAATTCATGGAAGGGAGAAATGACAACATGGCTGGCAGGAGGAACTTTGTCAAGCAATTCAAAAGGAATGCACCTAATCAAAGGAACAAACTATGGTATGGTGATGTTAACTTGCTTCCTCGAGCCGATAGAGATGACCTCAATAAATACTATATCTTGGGATCCTACGAAAACTCAGGTAATAATTATAACCCTCTATTTAATGTCGCACCACTTGATGCTTAGAATTGGAGGGATGATGATCCCTTATATGCTCGAGATCACGAGCAAAGGCTGATCTATTGGCCAAATTGTAATACTCTAGAAAGTCCTAACTCATACGCATGATTTAATTCTTAGTATGTGGTTTAAAGGCATTGAAATAATGGGAAATAATTTTAGAGACACAGTTAGAAAGTGAACTAATCACTTTTCCAGAAATCGGCGGTGTCGGGAATACTGTTGAGAAATTAGTTGTCTGGTCAACAAAAGAATTTTTGAATTGGACCAGGGGATAAAAGATCACCTTAATGCATATGTAATTTTGGTAAAAAGAAAGAAGTGAAAAATATTTAGGAACACTGAAAAAGTAACCAATGGCAAAACCGTAAATAAATAGAATTTTAAGGTAAATAGTGAAAATGAGTTTGTCTGAGCTTCATAATGACTCTGAAACTATTTTTATAAATAATTATAAATTAAAATAAGCCTATTGATTCACTACTTTGAATTCTAAATCCTGACTGAATAAATTACAAAAAAAGTTGGGGTCAAAACCTAATTACTTGGAAACTTAAAGACCAAAATATAATTTGCCATATGATTTTTGTATAAAAGCCAACACTTAGAACAAATTCCCATCTTCTTCTTCCTTTTCTCCATTTGGCCGAACCATTCTTCATCTTTTTCCTCCAAAATTTCTTCATTTCCAACCAAGATTTTTAAGGAAAAATCATAGAAAAGTTGAGCTCTAACCTAGTTCTACCATTTTTCTCCATTGATTTGCTTGGAAGAGTAAAGGAATTCAAGAAATTTCTCCATTAATATTTTGGCTACTTCATCCATTTTAGGTAATCAATTTATTTGTTCAATTTTATGGTTCATTTAGATGAATTTGATGATGAATTGAATGGGTTTTAGGTTATGTTGCAACAATTGATGCATTTTAATAGAAATGCCTAATTTGCCTAACCTAAATGAAGTTGTATGCCGTAGCTATGTTAATTAGTGTTAGTTAATATTAATTGATATTAGAATATGTTAATTGGGAGTTATTAGGTAACTAATTGGTGGTTATTTTGGTGTAGAATATAAGGAAGAACAAAGTTGCCATATTTGCCTCCTTTGAAGAAAAGTGGTGGAAATCAATTTTGCAAGGCATTTGGAAGCCTTAGGTGAGTTCTATATGCATCATTTAATATGTATATTGTCTTGGAATTGAAATTGGAAACCTACCTTGAAAGCTCATTTTTTGGTCGAACCACATTCACTATTCATTGTCTTGGTTTTCTTTGATTTTTCCCTTGAATTTCCTTAGCTATTTTCATGCCTTTAATGTTGTTTGATATTGTATATTTTCTTCCTATTGTGTTGTCTACAATGTGGTTTATTTTTTGTTGAATTGGGCATGCCAAACTTACACCAAACCCTAACCGAAAGGCTTGCCCATTTATGCCCATCAAGTGTTTGACAAAATGCCTAATTGTTTTTGCCTTGGCCTATTGCTTTGTATTCCATAGGCCTACCATTTGAATACCATCGTCGCTAGCGACATTGACATACCAATTGGCCCACCGTTTTCCTTTGCCGAGCCAACTTTTGTTCCATGTCTTTGTTGATTACTAAACCACTTGTCATTGATTATATATAATTTATTGTAATGCCATTGATTCAATTGATAATTGATTTGATTGATATTGAACTTGTTGATATGGAGGATATCATTATTGTATAATGGTGTCCATTGATATATTCTTGCTTATATTGACCCTAATATGGCTTGACAGAGCTACCGATCTGACAGGGTAGTGGGAATATACTGTCGGCGATGTGCACATTGTATTATTGATACCCTAGCTAGGAAGGGTTATGGTCCTGGCCATAAGACCTGATCAGTCTTATGCTTACTGATATGGATATTACTAGAGACTGTATGATTTCATATAGTCCATACTGTTATTACTGGAGACTGTATATTTGCATATAGTCCATCCCTTTATCTGTCTTTCCATATTATACCGAGTCTATGATATATCTATTGGTTATTTTGTCACCTTCTGATTCATGATTCTGTAAATTTGTTAACATTGATCTATTGACACCATTGATATATTTGTTAACCATTATTTTATTGGCGATACATATAGATTCACTGAGTATCTTATATACTCACCCTTTGCTTTATTTATCCCTTTCAGGAGAGGAGTAGATTGCAGAATCTCATCGTCTATCATCCAGCGGATTTCTGCTCACATTTGATATATGTAATTATTTTTTAATTCTGTATTTTCTGATGTTCATAATCTAGCTGCTCCACGGGATATGTATGAGTTAGTTAGAGTATCAACATGTATATGGATATGATGATATTTTATGATATATGATGATTATATGGCATGATATTATGACTGTTACAGCCAATTGCATTAAACTACAAAAAGTATTACCGAATGACAGAATGAATGGTAATTAAGTAAAATGGATAATTAATTGATGGTTATAGATTATGCATGTGTTATTGGTTTCTATGGGTGCCGGTCGCCATTGGCATCTCCCACGTCCTAGGACTGTCGCGATCCGAAAACAGGTCATGACAGAGTTGGTATCAGAGCTCTAGGTTAGAGACATTAGAGTTTTAGATT
Organism: Aleurites moluccanus; assembly: GCA_948193065.1. Taxonomy (NCBI): domain Eukaryota; kingdom Viridiplantae; phylum Streptophyta; class Magnoliopsida; order Malpighiales; family Euphorbiaceae; genus Aleurites; species Aleurites moluccanus. The sequence continues at coordinate 1,085 of CANXYC010414697.1, read as the reverse complement.
ATAGATGAATAGTACCTGAATTACAGAGGAATAGTGATTAAGTATAGAATGGGGTAGAATTAAGTAAACCATGGAGCATAGGATTTCCTCTGTCGTCTTTTGTTGTTATCATCTGTTATATGTTAGTATTTTGCGTTTCTGTTATATTTTGAGTATTTTTCTATTTTTTTCGACATATTATAGAGATGTCTGATGATAAGGACAGAGATACCAGGGAGGCAGAGGTAGTCTCTAATGAGTCATTGGTTAGGGAGTTCTCAGTTTAGAGGGTTCGTCCGGATCCCGATGGACTACAGAGGATACAGAGAGGGGTGATGATCCTTGAAGAGTTGAGATGATGAGGGGATTGATGGAGTTACACATGGATTTAGCTGATTTGAGGTGGGAACGTCAGAATGTGTGAGGCCTTGCCTAAGCACCGTCGTCCGGGCCCCGCTCTCTTAGAAGGAAAAGAGGCATTGGGGCATCGGAGTGCTCATATAGGGGCAATTTCTAACGGAGGAGACGAGCTTAGTGCCTTTTATTTGAAAACGATTTTGATGTTTTGAAGTCGCCACCTTAGGTTATTTTTGTTGGGAAAATTTAAGGTAAAAACCCATTTTGACTCCAATTTTATCCCAAAGGAAAAAAATACACTAGTCCTCGAAAACCAAAGAGGATTCGAGAACTAGATTTTTGGTTGAACTTGGCTTTCAATTTTAACCTTGATTTAAATGATTTTCATGAACAATTAAAGAATGACATATAAGATGCATGAGCAAGTAATTAAATGGATGAACAATATAATCAAGTAAAGCAATTAAAAGAAAGGAGATGGTTTTTGTCATTTTTTGGATTTGAAGATTTCATACAGCTTGCCTGTGTATCCCGTCGAATGGGAATCAAAACCCACGCAGTTCTTCCTTCTCGCGAAGGAGGGTTGATTTATGCCCAATTTATCATGTTTTGATTCTTTATTTTAATGCTCTACCAAAATAAAGAAGATGAGTTAGGAAAATGTACCTTTGCCCTAGCTTTTAGGGATGCTGGCGGACGGAGCGCTCTTCCGGAGCAGAGTTCCACCTTGGATCGGATGGCGCCTCGAG